>JAPYYW010000117.1:0-87347 GCA_030522545.1 Cremastinae sp. A BG-2022a | reverse complement strand
GAAAAACCAATTAAGGCCTTAATTGTTCTGTTTTATGACAAAATTTGAAATCAGTAGCCCGGTAGACAGTGTCGGGGTAAGACGTGTCGGGTCTCGCGAGGTAGTTCGGTACCGAAAAATATTTCGTAGTAATTCGACAAGTGCAATCGAGTGACAGTTCCAGCTATTTTCAATCATACGAAGAGTGAGTAGTTTAGTGTTTCTAATTTATAATATCGTTTTAAAATAATTTTCAAAAAATGTCGATGCAGATGTATTCTATATTAAAAAAGAGATGAAACCTCTAATCAATCGGAACAGAGAACATTATGCGAATAAGTTGTATGAAGTATGCGCCTAGAAGAACAATAAAATATAAATTCAAACATGTCAAAAAAAGCTGCCACCCAGCGACTGCATTGTCGCTCGTATATTAAAGTGATTAAATAACTTATTACTAGTTTAAAAATATTTTAAATTCACCCTTAAAATTCTCACAGAATTCAAAGTCTGCTAATCATGAAACCATCTAGTAAATCATTGTCAAATTTCACCATCTAAAACTCTTCATACACATTTCGAAGCCAATAAATCTAAAGAACAAATCCACTGTTGTAACGATTTAGAAATATCTTTAATTCACTCTTAGCTCCCTTGAAATCTACTCTCAATTTCTATATATATAAAAAGTATGCAAATTCGAATTTACCATCCAAAACTAAAAATTGTTCACGTATCAGTGATAAACTTTTATTCTTATCGCGTCTTAATTATAACTCGGCGGAGCATCAAAGATGAGCGAGAGTGTGTCTCGTCCAAATATTTACCGAAATAACGTGACGCAGAACATTTATCGGTAGCGAGGAAGTTCGCGAGATAACGAGTTGTCCCGTGGCGAGGGTATGCGCGGGACGAGCGAATGCAAAAGTGGATCGGAGCCGAGAAATCTGTAATTACGAGATTCGCGTACGTGTCGGATAATCGGAAGAGCGCGAGCGCTCGTCGCGCCCCGTGCGTGCTCCATCGCATACATTCGTGTGCGAGCTCGGGAAATGAGATCGGTCTCGCAGCGTGATGAATGTTCTCCGCGCCAGAGATCGACTTCTGGGCGTTCGCGCGACCGAAAGCCTCGCCTATTTAACGCCCGATTTTTACATTCTTCGCGACTTTTGCTCTCTCTCTTTTTTTTCCCTTCATTCCTCGTTACTCCTCTCTTTTTTCGTCTTTACATTTTTCAACACACGCGAAACTCCCGGAATAATATCGACGCGCTCGCAAGCTCGATCGGGACATGCGCGTGTTTCCTCGCGCCGGAGTTTCAGAGACTCGGACACGCAGGCCCGAAAAAATGAGCAACGAGAGCCGCGAACGCTCACGCGAGAATTTTTTCGGCAAAGCTTCTTCTCCCTTCTCCAATCCGCAGACGAAATTGTTTGAAAAAAGTTACATTGATCGAATCGGAATTTATATACAATTGAAAATTTTGAGTCATCCGTTTAGCAAAAAAAAATTGACAATATATTTCTTTCATACAAAGTCGTTCAAGAATTTAAATTTATATATAGAAAAGTTGCTCCAAATTTGCTAAAGAAAAATATTTTAAAAATCTGTGCTTGGAAATTTTTTTAATATAATTAAATGAAAATTTAAGGCCATTCCAAAAACTTTCTAATCTTTGTTAAATTTTTACAGAACGTTTTGGAGCCGTCATTTAATAATATGTAAAATTTTCAAAAATTTCACATCTTTTTCGATTAAAAAAAAATTCTTAAATATATTAATTGAGAGGAAAATAGAATATACGAAGACTCTCGTTTTTTTCGCTCGGCCATCGATCGAATAGGAAGCCATCTCCAAACTGGTATACGTATTCGTATCAAAACAAGACCGGTTAGGATTATCATTGATTTACAGTTAAAATCTGCCCGGGAGTTATTTATGTCCCGAGGACGAGTCCCGCTCCCGAGATCCTCGCCAATATTTCGCTCTTTTTTGTTCTCCCTCCTTGTTTTCTTGTTTTACATTTTATTTAGTATTATTTATTCGACGCATTTTTCAATCTTATTAAACGAAAAAAAAAAGAATAATCTTCTCGTGAGAAATTGTTTGTATATTGTACTTTTTATTGAGAGATACAATCGACGTGCGCGAGAGCTCTCGAGAGAGCAGGATCGCAGAACGAAAAGGACACTCGGCAGGAATCCCCGCGTGTAATCCGCGTGACACACGGACGTCGGGATTATCCGGGGGATTTGTGTCGCACGCTCGGCTCATTCTCCGGCGAAAAAGGATGAGAGATTGAAATAAATAGAATTATAAGCGTAAGGACAGGAGGAAAAAATAAGAGGTACGGCTCGGCGACGCGTGACGTTCTCCCTCTCCTTCTCTTTCTATCTTTCTCGTCTCCCATTTTTATTTTTCCTCTTTTCTCTCAATCGGAGAACCAACTTGGACAGGATCCCAGATGATCTCGCGAGTCTCTCGCCTGAAGATTGAAACTGGATAAAATGCACGATTCGTGGCTCCGACGTTCAATTTTTTCGTTTTTTTTTAATACCGAAAAAGAAAAAATTGCTTGATTAAACAAAATTCAGTTGCCTTAACAAAATTTTGCGTTCGTGCGTCGAGAAATAAATTTAATTGTAATTATGAGTAATGTCAACGTTTCAATATTGAATATCCAAAAATATATTCCATTTTATTTTTATTTAACAAATATTTAAACAAAAAAATCTTATTTAATATCACTTTTTAATGGCAAAAAATTGTGTCAATGTGTATATATTTATATTGGAAAAAGAAATTTATATAAATTTAAATAATATAGTAAATATATCGTTCAATATCGAGTCCTTTGAAAATTTTTTGAGACTATAGGGCTCATTTATCTCTGACATTTTTGGCGAGAAATGTTCGTGCCTTTCTAAACGTTGTTCCGAATGCTGCACTATCTCGTCGGAATTTAGGCGAGAAAAAGAACGAGGTAGCGCGCGAGATTGATGGAAAAAGGTGTTGGAGGACCTGGCAATAATAATATTCCTTTTTATATTTTATTTTTCTTCTTCGAAGAATTTCGACGAGCCAAAAAGGACTGATAACCCGTCGACGAAATTAATAGATCTTCGTCGTAATGAAAAATAGACGCAAAGGGCTGCGAACCAAAAGAACCCCAAAAGTGTTTTATTTTATTTAACCTGGAATCAAGAACGATTCACAGAAATGAGCATCCACGCTTTTAGCATCTAATAAAATAATACACAAAATATATATTTTATAAAATATATATTTTTATATTAGTATTATAAATTTTTGTAAATAATCAAACAATACATAGAGATAGAGAGTGACATTAAATTTTCAGTATATGCCAATTTCTTAAGAATTTTTAAAAAATCTATTCTTAAATTCTAATTAATACGTAATTAAGTATATTCAAGGTATAACCAAAGTATGTTGAATAGCTCATGTTCAAAGTGATGCGGAAGAGGGTGCAAAATTTTAACAACTTTTTAATGAGACGTCTTTTGAAACGTGAAAGTGAATCGTTCTTTACAATTTGGCAAAATTAATTTCTATAACAATGAGCCAAATGTTAATGACTTTTCGTGATTTTAAAAATTATTCTCATACAAAATCTTCGAATCTCTATATGCAACTTCAATACGTCATTTTTTTATCTTTAAATATACAATGTACGGTATAGATGCATGTTTCGAGAGTCGAGACACGCGGCAATTCCCGTGTCTGCGAGAAAACAGTAGCTCTATCACGAAAGCATTATGTAAATCCGTGCAAGCCGATTCGTATCCAGCGGGCTGTCCAAGCCAATAATTTTCCTCGATTCGTCAATTCTGAACGCTCAATTTCGACATTTCGCGTGAAATATCTCCCAGATTGATCTCGACGTAGAATGCGCGAGCGAATGCTTATTAAATTCCCTCTCGAACATTGTTTATACTCGGACGTTCTTTAAATATATACTTATATTTTCGCAGCTTATCGGTCCGATAGATCCCGCGGAGTTTCGACGCCGAAACCGAAATCGACGTCGCGGGGAAAAAAAGATTCTTTCCGGCTGGAAGTCCCGGGATAAATTCTCCCGAGTTATCTTAATCTCCCGGGGGACTGATAATTATAATCATTCGGAGAATAATCAGCGAAAGAGTCGAGTCACGAACCCTTTCAACGGATTAAACTCGGAGAAATGCCTCTCTCTCTTTGTTTTATCTCTTCGTTTTCTCTATCGTTTTTATCCTTCTCTCGCTCTCGAGTCCTTATTTTTTATCGTCGAAAAATAAATAATTTTCGAGGAAATTGATGCGCTCGCGCGTTTCGCGCATAATGGCGGGTATATAACACGCCGGGGTTATATGGAAGACGGGCTCGCGGGAAGGTTGCAAATGACTCGACCATTAGACCTTTCCTTGTACACACACGAGCGGCCACGGGAATAAAATTTAGCATGTAAGCCGCGCTCGTAATCTCATACATTACGGGTTAATGCCAAGGCTTCCGATCGTCCGCATAAATCCCTTGTTCTAACTCGCTCACAATTCCCCTCCTAAAAACATAAGCTGCAACACACGCGGGATTGTGCATAAAAATATATAGAAACATACTCGACGCCCGCTCATCGCCGGCGAGCGAGTCGCTTTATATCCGAGTGAATTCCGATCCCCGCGCTCGGCCTCTATAATTATCATTCGGTATTTTATCGTTGCCGATCATCTAAATTGGAAGCGATAAAATTTGTTGCGAAATATGAGAGGGAAAAGACACCTCTACCGGGAATCTCTACATCACGGCGAAAGAGTGAAAAACGAGATCGGGAGAGAGGAAATATAATGAGTGCGGGAAAAAGAAAGAGCAGCGGGAAAAAAAACTTATGGTCGTGCGGATAGTGGGGGTTGGCGCGGAGGGAAGAGAGAATATCTCGTAGATCTGGAAAAGATCGTTCCCGTGAGCCCGGTGGGCAAGCGATGGGATATTAGCGCTCATAATTACCGCCATGTGCGAGAAAAGTAAATGAATAATTACCGTGTCTCAGGCCCCGCCGCCGTCAATCTTTCACTCCGTGTCTCCACTTCCATCTATATTCATATACGCGCCCGTGTACATTTATTACCCAGGGGAAAAAAAAGGTGTCGGCGATGAGCTCCGGGCGACGTAATGCGCTCCGGCTAACTGTCTCTAATCGAAACAACAAGTGACTGCTCCGACGTGAAAATCTATAATTAAACGTACTTTGCGCACCTTCGTCAGAATCAACTTTTTATCTACATTCAGTTTGACACGTACAAATAGAATAAAAATTCAAGTATATAGAAACAAAATTTTAATTGTTTGCCGAGTACGTGACGTTTTAAGAATACTATATACCTTATATTTTTTTCAACAAATCATCAAATGATTTTGAAATGTTTTCGATTGTATTTTTAGCTGAAACATATTTTTAAAGGGAACAAACTAACATTTTTTCAATGAATTTTTTCTTCTGTCAATTTTAATTACTTTTATTTCGATTGCTTAATTTTTTTAAAATGTTTTAAACAAATTTCAAAAAAAAAGGTAATGATGGAATGATGTAAATATGAGGACTTCGGAATTGTGCATAATAAGTCGGTCACCTCGGGGATGTCCGTTTAATGCGCATGTAAAATAAGAGTGGAGGGTACGCGGAGAAAATCTTTATTTTTTGAGAGTATTTTACTCTTGGAAATAATATCTTGATCCCATGCACAACGACGGGGACCCAGACAGACGGGAAGACGCGCCGCAGATGCGCCCTCCGGCCTTCAGGCTGGGAACTTCTCCGGTGTTGAAATGAAACAAAACAGCGAATTACGGTGAAAAAAAAAACATAAAGAGAAAAAAAACGAGCGGAAGAGGAGACGAGCAAACAAAAAGGGAGAAAAAGATTTTTTGAATCGCCGGAGGGCTAAGTTGAAGGAAAAAAAATGAATTAAAAAGTGAGAAAGATGAAGAATTATATATTTTCATCTTTGTTCGCTTTCTTCTTCATTCGTTCTCTCGTTTTCTCGTCCAGCGCCAAAACGCGAATCATTTTCGCGGTTCTCACGTTCGTCAGGACACCCAGTAGATTATCTCACTCGGTGAGAGTTTTTCGGGACGTGTGGAAGAGAACGTCCGCGAGGAGATGCATTCCGATGCAAATAACTCGCCCCGGGTCCGCGCGTAATCGTTGCAATTTCATGCTTCTCAGAAATCGCGACTCTCTCTCTCTCTCTTTTATCGTCCATTTTTTGTTTCCGTCTCGCTTCCTTTTTCTACCTCGGCATGAGCGACTTTCGCTAGATTTTAACCCAAATTTTTATGATTTTTTACTAATGACACAAATTTCTATCAACGAGATGAAGAAAAAAAAATCTATTGAATAAATTGGGGATGATGATTTCTCATGTCGATTTTCAAACTAGGGCCATTTTACACGTAATTGAGACATCGACTCGATTATTGCGCTATTTTCTTCGTTTTTCGAAGCACGCTCCAGTCTGGCTCATAATGGTATCGGTTTATTGAGAGAAAACACGAAATCGTTATCGTTAATCGTTCTCGAAATTTTTTACCATTTTCGTACAATTTTTAAGAAACTTTCGTATACAATTTTTCGAGAAATTATCTTAAATTTTAGTGTTTCTCTTCAATGAATTTGCAGAGCAATTTCCACGACTTTTTACGGGAGAGAAAATCGTTGCCAAGATTTTGATTTTTGCTAGAAAGATTCAACACCCTTAACCCTCGAACGGGTGCATCAAAAAATGTAACACGCAGCTAGGACGTGTGGGGTCTATAAATTGTTATAAAAAATAGAATACATAAAATCTTACGGTTTTTTTGCAGGTAATTGTTATTTAACATGTTTTCGAATAAGTTTTGAAAAAAAAATGTTATTAGAAAGAAAAATATTTTTAAAAATGTATTTAAAAAAACGGGACGAGAAATTTCCGTAGTAATCAAACGCGAATTTAAAATTTTCTGGGGTCCAAAAAGACCCCACGCGCCCGTTCAAGGGTTAATTTCGAATAATAATAATAATAATAATAATAATAATACTGTATGTTATTTATTTTTAAAGGGTGGTCGGTGCAGTGGTCGTCGGGGCGGCAGTCTGCAGCCGGATCCCCGGTCTGGCGAAGAGTCAACGGGAACTGTGCAGAAAAGCGCCGCACGCGATGCCGGCGGTCGGGGAGGGTGCTGAGCTCGGTTTGCGCGAGTGCAGACACCAGTTCAGGCACCATCGATGGAATTGCTCTCACGTCGCGAACGATCAAGTTTTCGGCCACGTCGTCGTAGTCGGTGAGTCAGAAAAAATCCCATATATATATATTTTTTTTCTTTTCGAAAAGCACTGTGTTGTTGCCAGCGAGAGAACAATATTTTCCACGATTTCGAGACTCGAGAAAGAAAATTCCGGAGCCTGGAAAAATCTTTGCACGCTTCGTTAAGAGAGACGATCCGGTAAGATCGAGAAATCTTTTCGTCTCCGCTCGCTCGAGACGCGCGTAAGATTCTCGTAACGTTTCCCAGAATTATTACCGCTCGAGGATATTTTTTTGTTCTCCGCTTTTCCGGGGAAAAACGAAGAATGGACGCTCGATCCTCGAAACGCTTATTAAATCGCCATAGCTTTTTTTTTCTCTGCTCGTGCATACATTTTGTGGGACGGTATTTTCGGATTAAAACTTCCGAAGATAAATTACCGGGGGGGCGAAGCTCCCCGTGGCTACGGAAAAGATCTTTTCGTCACGCGGGTGCAACGATGCACTTTTCGAAATATCTCACCTTTCTCCCTCTCTCTCGCTCTTCCCCGCCCCGTTCGCCACCTCTCACGGTTTCTCTTCCGTAACGGTATTGCCCGGGGGCACGCCTAATTTAACTCCCGTCTCGCCTCAAAATCCCCCAATGTCCTTTCGACACTTTGTTGCATCTTCTTTTCAATCATGAAAATTCGAGATCCCTCGAGATAAAATACACCAAAATCCTTATACAACTATTGTTATTAATTTTCGATTTTTTTTTTACGGATGTCGAAAAACTTGACAAGTCACAATTATAGGTATATTTTCGATCAATGTTTTTTTACGTTTTTTCGGTCGGTGAAAATTTTAATTGGAGGAAAAATATATATGCAGGATATTGTGCAAACGTTTGTGATAAAGTTCGGAATTTCCTTCGTATTCGCCGTCGTGAGCAGTCGCGAATGAAAGAGGGTCCGGTTTCTCGTGTTACCGTTTCGCATGCGCTTCTTCGGGAGCTCCGGAGAGACGCATAATAAGCGCGTAACTTCTGGGCTCGAAACGTGAGAATAATCTCGTTTCGTCCTCTCTGTACACAAAAACTCAAAATAAAAATGTTATATTTTTTGCATTTTAGGACGCATTTTCTGAAATTGTTTTTTTTTCATTATTTTCACACTAGAAATCATTTTCAATATTTTCCTTCATATTTGTTTATGGTGAAATTAAATGTATTTTAACTTTGAGATAATTTGTATATTCAAAAACTGTTTATTTTAACATTTCGTTCAATTTTTGTGCGAAACACGTGATATTATAATAAAATTTAATTGTTTTTAGTGTTTTTCTCGTGATTTGACGATATAAAGTTACATTTAAAATCCTTTAAGATTCCAAAAAATTTCGCGATGAGTAAATCCACGTTTTTACATATATAATACAAATATTTAATCGTTCTTGTGACTTACGATTCCGTGAGATAAATCTCAACGTGAAAGAGAAATCAGCGAGCTCGTGCTTTTCTTTCCGATGAACGGAGAAGGAAAAAGATACGTTGTCGACACGAGAAAATAAAGTAGAGACATTCGAGCTTGGGATCTGTCAGAAAGGAAGTGTGTGCGTCGGCTCAAAAAATAAATAATAAATAAATGAAAATAAAGAAGGAGGTTAAATTAATACACACCTGAGTATATAGGCGGAGAGGGCCTCGATAATAAAAAGAGAGAAAGAGAGAGACAGAGGAGAAAATATGGAAAGGGGAGAGAGATGAAGAAGGAGAATAATAAAACTTTGAAAGAAAGAAAAGAAGGAAAAATGAAGCATAAATAACGCTTATAAGCGAAGGGGCAGTTCGGTCTCGCTAACTTAATTAGTTAAATTAACGGGGCCGCTCGACATGTCGGAGCTAAGTGCGTCGATACACCATACGTGCTCTTTATTCCACGTATATTTACATGCATTAAACTCATACAGATATTTATGCACAAGCGAAAATTATAAAAAAATAATAATACAAAAATATCGTGCGTGTGTGTGTACTCAAATTCGTTCTACATTTTTCCTTTTTCTTCACTTTTTTTTACTCCGCGACAGGCTGTACTGTAATGTGCAGTTGCACGTAAATCGCTCACATTATGTGCCGTGCACACACGCGCATTATTTTCTCGGCGCTTATTTATTTATCTACATTCCCATAGAGGCAATCTCGGGGACGTCAGACCGAATTGAATGCGCGATTAACGCGCCGCGTTTCTTTATTTCGTTCATTTACGACCTTCTCTGAATCTCGATCCGAAGTACCCGCTCTTTTCGGTCACTCGCGTAAAGAAAATGCTCCTTTATCAAGAAAATATTTTTATTCATTTTTTTTATTACGCGAGTTAAAAGCTTTATCGAAAATACTTTGTAATTCGCGACACATCACAAATCAACAATATAAATATTTTTTAACTCACAAAATGAATAAAAAAATTAACGTTAGCAGTTTGGAAATATTTTTAACTCGTCGGACAGAATATTTTGAAATTACGATGTCGTGAGTTGAAATTTGCTGAATCAAATTTTGGTGAATAATGTTTGAAGAAAAATTCGCGTAGAACAAAAAATTCGAGAGCTTACGAATCTAGAAATATATTTCGAAGGAATTTCTCGTATCTCGATGATTCACGGAATAAATTAGAATAATTTCTCATCGGGATCTCCGGATCGGCCGAATAATTTTAAGGACGAGAGAAGGAGCGAGATTGAGGCAGCGAGAAAAAGATGTTTCGAGGAGCGTGGGCGAGGAATCCGCCTAATCGTTCCAATTAATTAGGATAATTAAGAGAGCCATTATTCCCCGGGTGATCGTGTGTGAGTCAGCGCGCTTGCAATCTTACCCCATTGATCCTGCGATATTTCCATACCCCGATGTAGTCAAATTAGCCGAAGCGATTTCAATTTGAAACGATCGAAAGTTTAAACCGTTCCGGCAAATACCACATTGCGCACACGCATTCGCATTAATACTTATTAATTCAAATAGCTCCTCGATCGTGAATTTAATTAACGGTTATCCCTGATAGAAACTTTATAGAAAGTCGACGTAAACGCTGCCCAGTTTTTCCTGATTGATAGATTCACTGTTTTTTTCTCTTTTCACTTATTTTCCGTGACGAAATAATAACAGGAATCAGAAAAGTGTAGGGATCAAAGTATAGTACCATCAAAAAATCATTTTATCGAGAATTCTTTGAAAATTTGCATAAACCTTCCCTAACATCGTATGCACGCGTGTACTTAATTATTGAAAATCAGAATTTTCTCTGCTTTCCCGTAAAAACATATATTTAATATTGCCGTCTTTAATCCTATATAAATACATCTTGACTTCTAAATGGTGAATCATCTTGAGAATATAGCATATAACTATTTATGTATAATCATCGGTGTTCTGATGATTTATGTATAATCATCATCTTTAATTCTAAATAGTGAATCTTAAGAATAGCATATATATAACTATTTATGTATAATCATCGGCGTTTAAGGATGTTGTGTTCAAAATCGAAAATGATGGAAATTTTTTTAAAATTTTACATAATAATGAGTAACATATCTCTAAAAGGTTTGGTAAAAATTTCACGACGATTAGGAAGCTCCTCATTAAGATATTAATTGTTAAAAATGGCTGCTTTTTGTACCTTTCCGTAAGAGCACGTGTGTTAAAAGTTGCTATTTTGTATAATAAATATCTCAGTAATGAGCTTCCTAATTTAAGTAAAATTTTGTATTGAACTTGGTATGGCATTGGAGAAGCTTCATCTAATTTTCAATCTTTCAATTTTTTCTTATCAATTTTTACTTTCATACAACTTCGTATGGGAGAAAAACGTTTTCAAACTTTTGATTTTTTGCTCTACGGACTCAACATTGAAGTAAAATATTCGTGAAAAACATGATATCAGCAAATCTTTTAATAAATTATAAAGCCATCTATGTATTACCATTTTTAATTCAATTTTTAAGGTTTCTCCCCTAAATTATCGAAAGACCTAAAACTTGAAATAAAATAAAAAAATGTAATTTACTCAAAATAATTTCATCAAGATAAAAAGTTTCCAAAAATCTTCTAAAATTTTCAACCGGTCGTACCTTCACGAATCTCTATCGTTACATATTAAATTCAAGAATTTATTTCTCATCGTGCCAATATTTTCGTCGCGATAATTATCATTGACTCGAGCGATAAATAATAAATTCATGAACTCGGGCCGTCGTTAATCTTCGCATCGACGATAAAAGAATCCAATAATCGGATTATCGGTCGTGCGCGCGAAGTTCTCGAATCGCGAGACATATAAAAGCATATAGTTGCGTATATAATACGCGGAGAATCGAGAGCGAATTTCAGGGTTTCCCGCGAGAGACGAGAGAGTCCTTTTTCTTCGGTCGCGTCCCGCGCGAAAGCAGCGACAACAATCTTACGGCACGTATAGACATTTGTCGCGGCGATAAGTGAACCGAAAAAGCGAAAAGTGCGCGTGTCCGCAGATATACGCGTGGCTCCTGCCTCGTCGTCGACCCCTCGCCGCCCGGGAAGGATCCTCGCGCGCTTTATCGCCGGGAGAAAAACGAGCTGTAATGAAACACAGGTTGTGTGCGTGTAATCTCCTCGCCTCTTCTCGCGCGAACGAGAGAACTCGTATACGCGCGCGATATATCCTATGAATATTCAACGCCGAGCGTTCCTCTCGCTCACGTGACTTTTTATCCCCGAGACACCATTTTACACGCGACATAATATTCGGTATTCCGCTCCGCGCTGATGTTAATTCCCGATGGAGGAGAGACACCGAGTGAGAGAGGGAAATGAGTGCGAGAAAAAACGAGCGCGAATAAGAGAGATGAAAATACGAGAAAAAAAAGATATAAGAGCGGAAAAAATCGAGTTCGAAAAAATGAGGGAATAAATATATAGTGTATATAATGATAAAAAAGAAGGCGAATAAGAAATGACGCCCGGTTGAAATACGACTCGGAGACGTCGACCAATCATATACATGAGAGATTCCACTTTACATAAACACGCGAGACACACGCAAGAATTTCGTCCCTGCGAGCGCTGCACACACCGATGAGTCTCGTTTGTGCGCCGGGGAACACCTCGAAGAGTGGATAATTGTATCGGGAAGAGGTGCCAGAATGTCCCTTCCCGCCGATCCGTCTCTGTCGACTTTATCTCGGTGCTAATTTGTTCGGGACTCGCGGGCGAATTACGAAAAAATAAATGGACCGCGGGGACGGTGAAAGGTTGAAAAATACTGTCAAAATTCTTTGACATTTTTTTCACGTGCAAAACTTTCCAGAAAATAAGATATGATATTATGTATCGGGGAAAAACTGAGGTAAGCAGAAATCAGGATTATTTCTTATTTTTATCTCACAATAAATTTTATGTAACAACGAAATTGAAATATAAATGAAAGATTGAAAGATACCGTTGATAAAATTTTTCATCATTTTTTGAGCGTTTAAGGATGTATGAGCGATATTTTTAAAATTATGAGAATTTGATAAATTTTTGATATTTTGTTCTTAAGCATATGAAAAAATATTGTGCCGATTTTGAAATCGTTTTACTGAATGGTTTAAGAGTTATCAAACTCTAAAACATTTTGCTTCTTATGGAGAATTCGTAAATTTACACTGAATACAAATTAAAAAATATGAGATTCTTGTGATTTTTTTAAATATGTTTATAGTAGTGTTCATTTTGTACAGACAGCAATTTTAAAATATTTTACTAATTTTTTTTTAATTTAATTGTTTAGACAATAAAACATATTTAAATCATTGTTAAAATATGCTCAAGTTGCTAATTAATAGTCAAACTAAGACTCGAAAAATTTGCAACTATTTAGCCAAAGCCAGAGTGTAGATTTTACAAATTTAACGTCAAGATTTTACTTTTTGCTGAGATTGTCTGTCCCATATATCCTTAAAAAAATTTCTTTGATCCTAGAACGAACTATAAACTAATTTAAAAAAAAGAAATCCATATATAAACCTATAGAAATTGAAAAATCTTTTCAAAATACGTTTCCATTTCTCGTGTCCGAAATTTGAGAAAAAATATATGAAATAAAGATACTGTTGACTCTAAAAATCTGGATTGAGAAATTATGGATTTTTTCTTTTATCGCGGGATGAACGGTGACGAAAAAAAAATTGGAGGAAAATATGAAAAATAAGAGAAATTGTGTAAAGAATGCCAGAGGCCAGTCTCATTGGCGCGGTCTGCCGGTTCGAAAGCTCCTCGCGAAGATTCCTCAGCGTCGTCGTACACGTGAACGAGGATTGAGTTATAGCGCCAGGGGGATTCTCGATTGCGACCGGTAGCCCGGCAATCCCCAGAGGGCATTTCTTTTCGTCGTATAAGAAGATTCTCTCCCTCTCCGCGAGCGATTTCGCTTCATAATTTCCAGGACGAGAGAGCTCACTCGCGCATAAAGAAATCACGCTAGTTAATAAATTAATACATCGGATGAACTTATCGGCATTATCCCTCCGGGCTCTCGTCTCCTTCATCCATAAAATGTAATCTCCTTCGAGAGCAAATATTTTCAACCCAATATAAACAAAATTTATTATTTTCTTCCATGAAATATTGTACTTAAATTTCAATCAAAATCATTTAATCCCTATTTGAAAATTTTAATAACTGCACCAAAGTATATAAACATGGGGATTTTCTATAAATTCTATTGTATATTTTATTTTTGTTTTGAGAATTATAAAATTTTTATTTGCACGTATACAATTACCAAAAAATTCTCATAAAGTACATATACATTGACCACAAAAATAAAACAATGTAAGAATGTGTATTTCAAAAATATCCAGTTGTTAAATTTTAGAGTGTTCTTTTATTTATCTTTAGATTTTTTGGCGAGATTGAGATTCCCAGGCTTAGTCTCTGGCGGCCACACCGACGAATAATCATGTGTGTGCGCGCGCGATCAGAGAAGGAAGGTTGTAAACGAGTTAAGGTCGTAGATCTTGATAGTAGGCTTATAAGCGCGTGAACGAGACAACCCCCTGCCGATACCTGCGCGTAGGCTTTCCGCTCGGTCTGCAGAATCTCGCTCCTTTCCCGCGCCGATCTAACACGTGTTGAGCCACCGCTTCTTATACGTATATATTCCTAAGAATAAATGTACACACAATTGCGAGCTGTCGCCGTTTCGTGTATTCGCTCCTTGCTCCTTATCCGACACGAGTTCTTCTCATCCCCTGTATATCTCCGACGCATTTTTCCTCCACGTCCTTTCGCACCTGTCCGCGCGCAGGTGACGAAAAATGTCTCCAATTCAACAAAATCCTTCGGCACTGTTTTATTTTCAAATAATAAGATTCAGTATCGAAATAAAATATCTGTCGATGCCCCTCGTAATCGTGAATTTAAATTAATTCGACGTTATTTTTCTCCGTTTAAAAGGGCCTTAATTGCTTAATGAAGACGATGAAACGCGAACGACGCGATTTCGATCGAGCCCGAGAGCTCTCCGAGGGAGAAAGAAGTATCTGAGGGGGGGAAAAAGGGTGCACGATCGTTCTCGGAGTTGCCGGATGAGCAAGCGAATTCGAAGAAATCGATTTCGCGATGCATGATCTCGCATCGTTAACAGGAGAGCTCGATACACAATATAAAAAAAGAAGGGAATTAAAGAGAGGACGATGAAGAAAATAAAAGGGACGAGATAAAAGAACGAATCGAGGGGAATAAAAAGAGGAGACGGAAAAGCGCGACCTTGCTTCAGCCCGAAAAATTCGTATGCAAATTTAACGAGGCCCGATTTCGTGCAGATCCTGCAGCGAGTGTCTTAATTATAGTAATTGGTTAATTGTTTCGACGACGAACTCGCCCGGGGAAAAAAAGTAACTCGAGTAAAAAAATGTACGTGTAGACACGTGCAGTCGTGACTATTTTCACTTCTTTTTTTTTTCAATTCTGGCTGAGATTTATAATCTGGCTCGAGAGACAATGAGTCCTGGGATCCGGATCGCTATAATTAGCTCTGGAAATTCCGCCGAGGTCATTCGACGTTTTCGCGTTTATCTTTGGGCCGGATGAATGAAACTTTTGTGCGCTAAGATGCACCATCGATCGGTGGTGTAACTTTTGATCGATCATTATTGACAGTACAATCGAGAGAAAAAATAATGTACATGCTCGCGAGAGAGGAGACGCGCGGTCGACATCCCCGCGCTTTTTTCTCTCATCATCGGGATGTCAGCTCAGCTTATTTCAACTCCGAATGGGCGAGACGCGGAGAATGCTCACACCCACGACGATGACCCGTGCGTTGCCAAAGAAGTACAGAGAAGAATGAACGGTGCACGATGAATAATGAAAAGGCAACATTTTTTACGCAGTCAAATGAAAAAAAAGACAAAGAAAATTATAACCAACTTTTAGTCGCAGAATTTTTTCGGTCCACGAATGAGCATTTTTTAAAGTACAGTCGTGCTGTCAATCGTATTATTAGATAAAACATTTTGAATTGGGGAATTAAGAAAATAAAAATTAGAATTTGGAATTTTTATGACAAAAATTTGATGAGAATTATACATAATTTTATATTTTTGCACATAAATACGTGAACATGGAAATATTTGAATACTTTTAAAATACTTAAAATACTTTTAAAGATGGATAGGCAGAACTCGATATATACTGTTCTGAGATACATCCATTTTTTAATAGATATAATCTTTATATTGTCCCATTATTGATGACATGAGCATCACCCATTGAGAAATGTTCATTTCTCAGAAAAGTATCGAGCTCTGTCCATCCCTGCTTTTAAATAATAAAAATATTTTTAAATACTTAAATACTCTTCAAATACTTCTCATCTTAAGACAACAAAGATACGTTAAAAAGTCTTCCAATAAAAGTACAAAAAGTGCTAGCTAATTGAAATACATTTTTTGTCATAATTTTAGTGTATTTTTTATTGTATTTTTTTTATTATTTATTTTCTATCACTACTTCTCGCGATTACAGTGTGTCAGAATCGAGATCTATTTTTCAATTGACCGTAACGTCTCTTGGTGAATTTTCGACGAGTTCGTCGGACAGCAGCTGTTACTTTGGTAGAGTTTCCGTCAAAGATTCGACGAGCGATAACTCGCGACGTCGCGTTCGGCTGGGAGCGCGAGAGGCTACCGAACTGTCATTTAATTTGATTTACCGTAAAGCCTAAGGGATATTAATTACTCCGTCTCTGGCTCGCTCTGGCCGACGCCCGTTTCTCGCGTTGCGGATCGCGTCTCTCGTTAAGGAGCTCTCTCGCGAGGGCCCGGAGCCCGGCGGGCATCCTCGCTGATGAGCCGGAGGTTTCTTACGATGCAATTCCCTCCGCGTACACGTACGCGCGCTCCCAACACGGGTTATCCTTACCGAGAATACGAACTCCGCTTAAATATGCTGCGAACGCGAAATTCGTTTTTTTTTCCCGTTCCCGTCGTTAACATCGTCATACGTAACCCGCCTTCTCGCCGGCCAACACGAGCTTTTATACTGTCATATTCATAAAAGTATTACACAGTTTATAAAACGAGAGATCCGAGCTGCGTACATTCTCCGTCGCGATATCAACGATAAATCACTCACGGGGGAAATAAAAAAAGTATACCTAATCGTAAACACACCGAGAATATTTACCTATTTATTATTCTTGCATGTATATATTCTTGAAGAAGGAAAAGATTGAATATATCGTCGAGTGGTGAATATTTAATTGGAATTTATTGCAATAAAAGTATCCGGCCCGAGGGAGAGAAATCGCGACGGATGGCACTATATGAATTTAATTATCCAATATTAAACTGTTAAATATTGGGCTCGATTATTCGTTAACTTTTATTTCGTCGTCCGGTGGAAATCGCGCCGATTTATTTCTACGCCGCGCGCCCCGCGGATGCGTTTCATCGTTTGATTCGTTTATTGATTTTACTTGGATAATTGATTTTTGAAAATAAATGAATGCTACGAAATTATCCGGGATAATTATCGTGCGACATGAACGAGCGAAACTCGAATGATTTCGCGTTCGAATCTCGCTCGTCTCGTCCTTTCTCTTTTTGCGCTCTAGCCGGCTCTGCTCCGATACACGATGTCATTCTTTTTTGCCAGCTCGATACGTACAAGCTCGGGAGCTCTCCCGGTTAATGGCGCTCGGACAAATGGTCCCACACCGGGGACACTTAATTATTGCCGTGGTTATTGCCGCTCGTTACTCACACCTCGATCTTACCTGGGCTCAAATTTATCGCAAGAAAGAAACACGGTAGCAGATGCACGATCTCGTACGTTTTCTCATTCCTTTTTTTATTTTTATCCTTTTTTATCTCGTGCTCTTATCGCGAATCGAGTACAGTGTAAGACCCATCGCAGTACGCCGGATTCTCAAATCACAAGTCGACAAAGAATTTTCCCTCCAGAGGTAATTAATTGAAATTCAATTAAAATTTAATACAAGTTTTTCAAATTTTCACGTTATTTTGTAAGTATACGATTTCGTGCTCGCTGGTTAAATTTAAATGAAATATAAATGAAATATAAATGAATATAAATGAAACTTTGAATATCTTCTCCGTTTATTAATTATATTTTATATATAAAAAGTGTATTTTTTAAATTACACTTTATTTTCATATATTTTTATCCTTGTGAATATAAATATTGAACTTGAACAATAAAATTTTATTTTATATCAAATATAAGTGAAACTTTGAATATCTTTTCCGTTTATTAATTATATTTTATATATAAAAATGAGTTTATTTTGTAAATTATACTCAATATGTTTATGTTTTTATCCTTGTGAATATAAAAATTGAACTTGCACTGTATCGTTGATTCTCTCTCGCGATTTTCTCGGCGGTACGCCTTTGCGCCGATACTCTCGTTAGTCACGAGAATACGTATGATTAATTCGAATCAATATTTCACGGCGCAATATTGCGCTCGTTTTCCCGATGACGAGGGTGACCGCACACGCGAGATGTCCGAGATCTAGAGTAAATAGATCGAATTACGAAGCCGGCACGAATGAATATTATATCGGATTATGACCGATTAGAATCCATTATTTTTAAACTCGCAATTCAACGTGACGCAACGAAATGCGATCGAGAAACACAAAATCGAGGACAATGTTGAAAAATATACGTCGAGTTTGAAAAAAGGCTGAATTTTCGCCACGAAGAGTATTTTTTTTTTTTGTAAGAACAGAACTTCCTGCGGGGGATTTATTTGCAAATGAGTGTTATTTTTCGCGAAGAAATCGATCGGCGAGCTATCAAGATCGATCTCGAGATTTGTCTCCGAGGGTATAAATTTGAGTTACGAAAAAATAGCTTCGTTTCCCCATCCGCGACATAGATACGAGTTTCGTTCGTTAAACGACCGTAATTACCCTCGTTTCTTCTATGTATCCCCGCAATAAAAGTCCCTCCCCGTGTGGCCCGAAAGAAATTATATCGTTCACCTGTGTGATTCAGTTGTCGCTTAATGGTTCCCCATTTACCTGAATTTGTCGTAAATTCATTTTACATTCGGAGAGCCAGGCTCGTATATCGCAATCAGGTACATAACCAGAAGTAATAATTTAAGAAATAAGAAGAAAATGAGTGTTTGCAAGGATCAGCGGAGGCATACGAGAAGCGAAAAAACGTTTTAAAAAGAAAATGACGAAGGAAAAAGAAAATAAATAAATCGGAAACGAGGCTCCATCCGGTATAAAATATATGTCTAACAAGAACAAACATTTTTTTTTTCCGGAACGTTTAAAAGCGCAATCTCATCGCGGTTCAATGTTTATTTTTTTTCTTCGGCTCGAAAGGGCGTAACCGATAGGATTCGAATGACGAACAAATGTGGGCTAAGACGTTTGCTACCGTAAAATATATTTATATTCGAAAATAATAACAACAAATGATAATAATAATCGTAACGGTGATAATAATACAAGTATCGACTGTACGGTTCGCATTTATTTTCGCATCCAACTACCCACGATCATCGGATGCACTTAACTTTTTGTCGTCGCTCGAGCGAGAGGGAGAACGAGTCGTAAACGCGCTCGTCTCTCTCTCTCTCTCTTTCTCTCTCGCTCCGGTGCAGCTCCTCATCTTGAAATTTAAATGCGAGATAACTCGGGAATATCTTACTCGAGCTTTCTTCGTTGATAATGTAAACCGTTGGAAAAACAATCTGTTAGTGCACCATGTTTCGAGATAGATAAAAAATATACATTTACAAGACACCGAACCTATTCCCCATATAGATTCATGAAAGATCGAGTTAAGCGATTTATTTGTTTCGATCTTTCTTTTTTTGAGATTGCATTGTAACGTTTTTCACCCTCTGGATAGTGGTGTATGGAAAGATTCTCGGGCCTGGATCGCCAGGACTCCAGAGTGCAATGAGAATACGTGAGGATATCTGTCCCCGCAGGGATATCAGGTAAATACGAAAAGCAATGAGACGAATTGCTCGGTCTCATGTTCAGATCTCGAACGAATTACGGAAAAATAATTATGCAACTCCGATAATGAATCAATCCTTATAACGTCTTCAAATTGAGGTTTTTTTTATCATTTTAATTTTCAAATAATTGTTGTATTGACTATTCTGAAGATACAATCTCCTTAAGCATCATAACACCGTTAATTTTTGCAAAGTTAAGTATTTTCTTAATTCGTATTTTTATGCAAGAGTGAAAGGTCGCCGATGTCATTTTTTTTTTACTTTTTTTTCAACACGTCGAGAAAGTATAACTTCGGTAAAATACGAGAACAATAATCGTAAGGATCGTGTTTCTGGTTGCACAATCCTTGGGATCCTCGAAAGAGCGAGAAAAAAGTGAGAGAGAGTGTAAGAGAGAAAATCGCGACGATGAGGCGCATTCGCGTTCGTGTAGATGCGAAAATGTGCAGTCATCCACCCTGCCAGAGTACTTTTATCGTCGTAAAAATCAACGATTATGCAGATCGTGAAGAATCAATGTCGTCGTGCCAATTAGCGAGACGACTTGATTAACGACGTGCCCCTTGGCTCGTTTATTCATTCTTTTTCTTTTCTTTCCCCCTTATCCTCGCTTTTTTCACCTCGTGTTTCCCTTGCGTCATCACCGGCGTCCCCATGACGTCACTCCCTTGATTTACAAGTTTTCCTTCGAAAAAGCGAATAATTATTATTTTCGACAAATTAACACCGATCCTGAGAAACAAAGTTTATTCTCTCCCGAACGTCCATTTTATAATAAATCATCGTAATTGATTCTCAATCCTGGGAAAATGCAGCACAGACTCATTATTTCTTAGCTTAAATCAATCAAACGTTTTCTTGATTTACACACTCCCGAGCCAATCCTCATAAATCCGCGCGAAGGATAAACAATAATTTCATTAGCATCGATCTCGGCGATATTGATTGATCGTGGGACGACGATCGATCATTTATCGAAGCTAAAATAAAGTAGGATCGAGAAATGTGTCCAGTTCTGACTTTCTCACGATTTATTCAGAGCGGATGGAATTTTGCACTTTTTTTGCTCCATTTCGCTTTGAGACATGATGAGTTTTACGAGCCATTTTTACAAACTTTTTAAAATAAATAAATAAATGATTCGTAAAAAAATCGATTATTCTCATTAATTATTTTTATTCGACAAAATGAAACAACGTGTTGACGAAAAAACGAAAACTTGAATAAAAATCTTTGATTTCTTTTTTCAAATCCATCTTAAGCACACAATTTTATCCGTCACCGTGCAGGTACTACGCCTGGAGAGAAAAAATAAATAAAAGCTGTATCTCGGATATGAAAATTCTCGTTTCGGAGCGTTAAAATCACTCCGCGATCATTTACAAGCTGCGTGATGAATTTATGGAAAGATGGCGAGGATCTGGTCGTATTATCGGGCCATAAAGAGGGCTTTAGCGTCGAAAAGAAAGAAGTTTTAAAAAACGACCGAACGAAGTTAACAACTGTATCTATAAAATTATTCATATTCCACGTGGCGCACACGGGCGCGTATTTCTCGTTTGGCGCATCGGAGCGAAGAGAATAAAAAAGGTCGAGAGGCGCGCCACGCGAAAGCTCCACGACGAAACGATAAATTTATTTCTCGTTTAAAATGCAGGACCCGGGAGAGTGCATTTCCGACGCTAAATAGATGCGAGACTTGCCGACCATTGACATAAACGCTCCGCGCGATAAATTCATCTCCGCGAGCCTCTCGGTTCTCGCGGTGCGCAATGAATCTCGCGCGAAGAAAAAGACGAGCGTTCCTCTCGTACTTTCATCCCCTTATTATTTATATTTTGTCAAACATATTATTTATGTATTTATTCGCGCAGGAAGTTCCGCGTGACTCGCTTTCGCGCGAGCTCGCGTTTTTGTATTCTCCCGCGAAGACGTCGAGAAAAATTTCTCCAAGGGACGAGACAACGTTTCGTCTCGGCGCAAACGTCGGGGGATGACGAAACAATCATTGACGGAAAAAAAAACTTTGAGAATCGAGACGAAGAATCTCTCATTCGCGTTCTACCACTTTTCCTCCTTCGTTTTTTTTTTCGCTCTATGTCTTCGTCTGGCTCTTTTTTTTTCTCGTGCACTCGGCGAACCGCGAGTCCAGCTTGGGAATCTTGGAAGTCGTCGCGGGAATGCGACCCGGAATGTTTATACGTCATAAATGGAATTTCAAAGCTTTGGAAAAAGATTGCTCGATTCCCGGCGGAATCTCGCCGCAAAAAAGCTTCGATGGAGCGCGGAACGAGAGCCCGACAGTATAGATTCCTCCCGTCCCGATCAGACATTCACTCTCGTCGGGAAAAAAAACACGCTTTTATGTGACTTCTGTGTTAATTTTTTCTCGAGCGAAACGACGCGAGGACATTCCCGAACGAAATGAAGGTACGAACGCAGCTCCAAATCCATAAATGCGCAACATTTTCGAGCCCTGAGAACCGTGCGTCGAATGAAATTAAATCGGCGATTAATTGGGGGAATGGGGATAGGAATTTTTGTGATAATGGAAAATATTCGTTGGAGAGCATTTAATGGAGAAACTATACGGATGAAAGGGAGCTCGAATACGAGACAGAATGTCGCGTGCTACATAAATTGACTGGATTGCGACACACGGACGCACGCACACGGTGACGCGATAAACGAGAGAGATAAATATCTCACGGGGCGTCTTATAAATCAGACAACCGATCGTCCCGATATCGATCTCTCTGCGCTGGATGCAATCTCTTTTCTCCTACTTTTATCCCCGACGTGAAAAAGTTGCACAAACAGCGCGAAGTTCATCGTCTCGTGACAATTTGTTCGAAGGCTCAATTTTCATCGAAACTCCACCGAGCATGAAATATTTTACTCGATATTTCATATTTTACGAAATTTTAGCGCATATACGTACTGAAAATAAAAGTCTGTTACAATGTTGACATTGACGTCAATTTAAGGTATATTCCTTGCACGTAGGGACGGATTTTCCAGGGGCTAAACGAAGACCCTTAAAGTAGTTCTATCAAATAATCGTTTTCTTAAAATTTTGTTAAAAATTTGCTTAAATAACCTGATTTGATACAATGTGCAATTGTATATTGAATTTTAAAGGTTTCGCTACGTAGAACTTGAGATATTTATTGTGAAAAATCTTCAACTTCAAATATCTTGACTTCTGGGTATTAGAACTTGTTGAAATTTTACACAGCTCTTTTTATAGTACTTCAAAGAAGCTTCCTTTAGTTTTTTTTTAATATAAGATTATGATTTTTTTAATTTTCATACATATCTAGCAAGTACGAATCACCTTGGATGAGCTTCAATTTTGAGGATGTTCTTGAAATAAATTGCAACAACTTTTTTTAATAAACTTAAGCTCAAAAACCACATGGCATGGAGATAAATTGAGATCGAAACTTTTGATTTGACTGTACAGATAAAACTATACCGTAACTATACCTTAACAAACTCTCTTAAAAATTTGTTAACGCGATTGTTAAATAACATAAAAATGATTATAAGTTGATAATTATAGATATTACACCCAACTATCAAGAATTAAACATAATTTTATGTTTATTTTCAAATTATTATAAAATTACATTTTTAAGTTATACACGGGCTCTGAATTTCAAATCGAAATAATTCTTTCAAATGTCCGATGACCCTACATTTTTATGCAATAAATAAGTCCTCACGTAAAAATCTATTCGTACCATATATTTAATTCTTATTATCTGAAGATAATAAAGATGTAAATTTTTCAATTGAAATGGAGAAGAGATGTTCCTGCCATCAACACCTATGCTAAAAACCGTAATTTCAAAACAAAAATTCTCTATTAAAACCTCGATAACCTATCTTTTTTTACAATACGTGTAAAAAAGGTATTTTCAATAATTTAAAAAAGAATTAGGCCATTCTGAAGATGTTTATTTCGTGCAAGGAATACCTTAAGATTCATTTTTAAGCATATTCCCGAATAAATTACATATTTTTGTTTATGAAAATAAATAAAAATATTTCAATATCTTGGATTTTGGACGCAACATCCTCAATTTTGTTTTGAGGTGGAAATCAACGAAGCAGAATCTTTGAGAGGAGAGAAAAAAAAAGGAATGAGTTTCGCGCGTGGGAGTAGGATTCTAGGATGAAAAGAGAGTCCGGGAAGGAAGAGACACGTCGGAGAGTAGAATACGGGGACGGATAAGCACAAAAGGAGCAGGAGTTGAAAAAATGGGACGGGAATGCTCAACGGTAACTCATCTCGCACGGCAAACGAGCTGAAAGCTCTCCACGGGTAATTAATTGTGCTCACGCTTAGTCGGAGCTCGCTCGCGGCTGTAAATTAATATGACAGAAACTGCCCGCGCGCTCTCTCGCACCACGCACGCGTAACCGTCTCCTCCGCGATCTTTCTCGGGCTACGTACAAAAGTGTGGGCACTAAAATTCGCAATTCTCAGCCTCGGGATACGACTCGACGAGCCGTTACATTAGTCACATATTCTGATACTCATTTTCGCTACAAAATTTGACAGGCCAACTTCCACTCGTTTCACGATTTAATCTCCTTTCCAATACGAAATTAAATATTTTCAGGGAAAGTTGGTGTTTTCAGGCTCGATAACAAAAAACAAAACGAATTTCTACCGTTCATTTTTGTCATTCGTTTCAATATATTCAAGATTTATATCAAAAAAACAATTAAATTAAATAAACATTAATTTCACATTTATTTATAATTATTTTATAAAAATAATATTAAACCGTTGTACATTTGAGAGGGTAATGAAGTTAATGTACGTTGAAATGACCTGTACCCTAAAACCTTTCGTTCTCATTATCGTGTACGTCCAGATAATCCGCTATTGTATTCTAATCTAATAACACGAAAGTGTCTTGACGCCAAATGTAATGAAAGCAAGCAAGACCGACAATGGCCAGGCGTCAAAACGACCGTGTGTCTCCTCATGATAAAATTAAGTACGGAAAATTCTCGAAAATAGCTTAGAATCGAAAAGACACGGAAAAGATCACGAATCGCGATAAAATATGCCTTCTACTCATATATAATTGTGAAATGACTCGTCACCCACCTATTCAGGGCGAGGATTAAATTTGAAAATAATACAAAAGTGTCTGGACGCCAAAAGTAATGAAAGAAAGCAAGATTGATAATGGCCAGGCGTCAAAACGACCGTGTGTCTCCTCATGATAAAATTAAATACGGAAAATTCTCGAAATTAGCTCAAAATCGAAAAGACACGGA
The DNA here is from genome assembly GCA_030522545.1 of Cremastinae sp. A BG-2022a. Classification (NCBI taxonomy): domain Eukaryota; kingdom Metazoa; phylum Arthropoda; class Insecta; order Hymenoptera; family Ichneumonidae; species Cremastinae sp. A BG-2022a. The sequence goes on along the minus strand of JAPYYW010000117.1, from coordinate 62,270 downwards.
ACAGATCTCGAATCGCGATAAAATATGCCTTTTCCTCGTACAACTGTAAAATGATTCGTCACCCACCTATTCAGGGCGAGGATTAAATTTGAAAATAATACAAAAGTGTCTTGACGCCAAAAGTAATGAAAAAAAAGCAAGATCGACGATGGCCAGGCGTCAAAACGACCGTGTGTCTCCTCATGATAAAATTAAGGTATTTCTTGCACGAGATGAAAATCTTGAGAATTGTTTGAGTTTTTGTATACTGATAAAAAATAACTTTTATAAACGTTTTATAAAAAAAAGATAGGTTATCGGGGTTTTAACAGAGAATTTTTGTTTTAAAATCACGGTTTTTAGCATAAGTGTTTATGGCAGAAACGTCTTAGCTCCACTTCAATTGAAAATTTTACATCTTTATTATCTTGAGATATTTAATAAAAACTATAGTATGGATAGATTTTAACGCGAGGCACTTATTTATCGCATAAAAATGTAGAGTCATCGAACATTTGAAAGAATTATTTCGATTTGAAACACGGATCCCGTGTATATCCTTAAAAATGCAATTTTATAATAATTTTAAAATAAACATAAAATCATGTTTAACTTTTGATAATTGAGTGTAATATCTATAATTATCAACTTATAATCATTTTTATGTTATTTAATAATCTTATTAACAATTTTTTAAGAAAGTTTGTTAGAGGCCCTCGTTTAGCCTCTGCAAAATCCGCAAAATCCGCCTCTACGTGCAAGGAATACCCCGTACGAAAAATTCTCGAAAATAGCTTAGACTCGAAAAAAAAAACGGAACAAATCTCGAATCGCGATAAAATATGCCTTCTCATATAACTGTGAAATGATTCGTCACTCACATATTCAGGGCGGGGATTAAATTTGAATGCATTCTTTTTTTTCAGGTAGCAGAGAAGCGGCTTTCACGTACGCCATAAGCTCAGCCGGCGTCACGTACGCCATTACCGCAGCTTGCAGTCGTGGAAATATAACAGCCTGCGGTTGCGAGCCTGCAGTAAGGTGAGTTTCTTACATTTCTTTTGTTTAAGGAAATAACTAGCTACACCCGCGGTTTTACCCATGTAACTGATGAGAAATCGAAAAATTCACTTTTATCTCGATCTACCTTTCATTATTAGGAGAAAAAAAGGATTCTCATTATTTTTCCATCCTTATATGCATTTTTTTAGAACGAGAAAAGAGCTGCCACCGAACGGTTGGGAATGGGGCGGGTGCAGTGCTGATGTTACGTACGGGATGAGGTATAATTGATTATATCGCCATATTTATATTTTTGGTTTTGTAAATTTAAAATTAAAATTTAAAAAAAAACAATCAGGAGCGACGAATGCGTTCCGTAGAAGATCGCAAACATACAATTTTTTATATTTAGTGTGTTTAACAAAGAATGAAAATTGACGCAGGTTCGCACGTAGGTTTTTGGACTCGAGGGAAGTCGAGGGCGACGCGAGAAGTCTGATGAATCTTCACAATAACAAGGCCGGACGAAAGGTGAGAAGAATCGTAAAGGATATTTTATTTTAGAATAATGGATATTTATTATGTGAAAGCATATAGTTTTAACTCAAAATCATTTTTAATTTGACACGAATTTTTTTCGCATTTTTAACGCACAAACCTTTCGAAAAATTTATCCATTTCTCCAGTAAAAAAAAAATCACTCGTACATCCTGGATTGAACGTTGACACGAGTAAAAAAAAAGTTTGTTGGTATTTGGACGTTAATTTGAATAAATATTTGTATAAGAGTAAATGCATGTTGGAAGAACGCTCAAAGGTAAGCCGCTCGTTCTGGCTAATTGAATCGAGTACGGCTGTCAACGCTGTTCGGTAAACTCAATTAATTCGACCGGTCTCACGGCAAAAGTCCAAACAAATTAATCAAAGCGACAGTCGATCCGCGGGCTTTCGATAACTGGGTAAAAACCCGAGAATTCACTGTCCATTTTTCTCCCCGTTTTTCACCTACGAGACATTCAACGTCGATCCGTCTAATCCGCAACGACCGGACGAAATTTATCGATCCTTGGAAAAATGAAAACGAGTCCCAGTATACCACCAACGAATAAAACATACGATCAGCATATTTATTCCATTTTATGATTATTTTCAACACGGAATAAATCCAAGTACCACTTGTACGCACGAATAACGAGCGATCGACAAAAAAAAACGTCGAGCAAGGAGCAGCAAATCGTAAATCGAATCCGATACGAAATTCCGGACGGACTTTCGCACAGAATCGCCCGTGGATGCGAATTATTATCTTTTTGCAAGCTGTACCTGCATCGGGTACGATATTTTGTCCGCGTTTGTACGCGTACGCGTAAAAACTCGACGTCTCCTGGCATTAATAACGTTTCGTTACGCTCGTGCCGATTTCCTCGAATTATGCTGTAAATCGATTCCGCTCCCCGACGTCGGGATAATAACAGGTAACGGGACAAATCTGTGCACACAAACGCACACTTTTGCACACCTACGTATATATAAATTTATATATATTCATACATGTATACTTATGTACGTAATTGTGTATAAATACATGTAAACGTATATTTATTTATTTATTTATATACACGTGTATAAATATATTTAATATTATATTTATTTACTTGTACGTTTATATGCAAATATGGGTGTACATATGTGTCGATTTATATTGGCAAAGTTTGCAGAGCTTATGTGCATGTTTATAAAGCGTAAGAGAGATATATAGGAGAGATCAGTGGCCCACGTGGCATGGGATGTCTATTTCTCTATCGGGATCGGTAACAGCTTATACCCGGCTTGTTAATCCGGGTGCCATAGAAACTGGCCGAATGCACATTGTATGCATGCGGAATTCCCGAGGAAAAATTCAGGAGTTGAAATAATTATCGTCTGGGGAAAATAGAGGCCAATTTCCGGAGGCTTATCGATTTTTGATCAAATTTCGGTGTAAAGATGGTTTCATTATTTCCTTTTTGCTCGTTTGTGAAAATACCGATTAGCCTGGGTCAGCGCCTCTCTACATGGTCGTAAAATGAATTAACTTTTGAGAAACGAATTAGGCGGATTATTTTTCATTCTCTATTGAAAACAAAGTTACGGAGAGAATTGGAACGTGTGACAAGAGCCTCCGATAAGAAAAATTAGGGAAGCTTTGTTAGAAGACGCTTTAAATATAATTAACCTAATTATGCCATTAGGCAATCCTGTCATTAAGCGAACGTGTATTGTAGGTATTTCCATGGAAGAAATATTCTTTATAACATTATAATATTAAAATTTATTTGAAACTTGGAATTCTTTTCCTGTATAGTGATGGATTTAATATATTTTTAATTGAGATTTTTAAAATGTACCGTTATAAGAAAAGCGACTAATTGTAAAATTTGTATAAATGTATATACATTGATATTAAACGTTTTCGACTTTCGTACATAACTACTCGGTTATCGTTTGTTAACCATTATTGTTTTAAGCTACTAACAAAATTTAAAAAAAATTATTGGAAATTTTATCAAATTTTATTCAATTTTGTAAATTTTTCCCTTCGTTCACTATGAATGATCGACTCTCGATAAAATATTTTTTTCTAATCTCATTTACTTAAAAATTTTTCCTCTCAAAGAATATTGAAAATATTGTCAAATCGACAATTTTAAATGTGTTACAGGAAATGTTGAGACTATTTATTTAAATGCAGTCAATCGTCTACTGAATAAAAAAAGATAAAACAAAAATTGAACGAGTTACATATATCGTAATTGTCGATATGTTGTGGACAATTCGATAAACGTAGAGAAAGACGTTGAGGAGAAACTCAAAGTGCACAGTCTAAATGGGACGAGCAATAAAATTTAAATTCGTATAGATATACAATGCCAACAATTCTCTCGTTTATTCCTGTGACTTTATTTTTTTAGCCTGCATCGTTCGGTTTGCACCGGCAAGTCACGATTTACGAGAACTCAAGGAGTAACTCTCTCGTCGTCCTGGAGAAGATTTACATAAGACGCGATCGAGTCTCCTCATGCAAATTTTTTTCTCCCTTCTCATTTTTTCTCGTCCCTCCTCTTCTTATTCAGCAACGGTGTATTATATATTTAATACGCGCACGGTATATGGTTCACGTCCCGACGTACCTTGTAATTTTCCAGACAACTCGTCATTTTAATTCCCCGCACATTACTTTTTATCCCTTATTTATTTATTCCCGTTCGGGATTTCTTATTTTTGTTTCAGATAGTTAAGGCCCTGTTGCAGACAGAATGCAAGTGTCACGGAGTTTCCGGTTCCTGCACGGTGAGAACTTGCTGGAGAACGCTGCCCAGCTTTCGTCAGATCGGGGACGCTCTCATGAAAAAATATTATCGCGCGAGGCCCGTTATGCCCGTAACGCCACCGACACCGCCTACCATTCAGGTTACTACCTTTTTAACCATTTTTTATTTTTATTTTTTCGATATTTTTTTTTTGTATAATTAAATAAACTTTCTATTTTATCGAGATTTTTTTATTTGTCTTTACGATGGAATAAAGGATTAAAGTACTGATAAAGACTGGAGAATAAATCATTTACGAAATACTTTTATTCGTTGAAAAATATATAAGCTAAATATATCGTGAAATATAATCGTATTTCGCGATAAATGAAACAATAAAATATTTAAATGTTTCACCTTGTATGCAAAACGAAACACGTATTTGTGATAAAATATAAATTTAACACGGTAGTAGATAGTAAAAGTATACTTTATCGTCAACTTTAATGCCATATTTAACGGGTTGCAGAAAAGATAAGTTCATAAATTAAATCGCGACGAGTTCAGAAAACATAGATACGAAATGTTCGATAATAATTCACCATCCCCTCATTGAGTAATTGACAATTAGACATATGCAAAAAAGGTCATGACATTATCGTTACCAGTTTCTACAAATCACGAGAAAAGCAACCTCACTGAAAGTAATATACCTTTTTATCAATATACTCGAAAATAATAAATTCAAACAGTTTTCAGTGCATCCGAAATTTTTTATTTTTATTTTTATGTGTTTAAAATAATTTCGGAAAAAAATCTGAATTCTCTGATACAGTTATAAACGCGATACGGATAAAATTTTAAAAAATAGAAAATAATAAAATTGTTTTTATCGACAGACTTCCGACTATCTGACGCATTCCTCGTCGATGGACATCGTCCCGATAATCGGCAACGATGCAAAATCCCAGGGAAATCCGTTCGACTACTCGAGCTCGCGGAACGACCACAGATCGCCAAAAAAATTGGCGAAACCGCGGAGGCCGCATCTCGTTTTAAAGAGAGTTAAAGCCAGCGGCGGGACCGGGCTCAGCCAGAAGCGAATTCCTAAAAGAAGCGAGCTCGTTTTTCTCGAGCCATCGCCCAATTACTGCGAGCCTGATCTTGCTCAGGGCAGTCTGGGCACACAGGGTCGATCGTGCAATCGAACGAGCAAAGGTAAATCGAAATATTCGACAAAAATACGCCAAAAATCATGCGAAAATCGATGCAGGTCGATTCGAGACTGAATCAAAAATAAGAAGAATTTGTTAATACTTTCAAAAATACCATTCTTTCCATGTTTTTCATCTTTTCGATTTTTCTGTCGATTAACTCGATAATAACGAGATACGCAAATCAATTTTTAAATTGAATAAAGACATGATTCTTCTGAAAAACATAAATAAGAGTAAATCTTGAACGAAAAAAAAAAATTAATAAAGCGAAATTAAAGTCTTCGTAAGTCATTTTCGAGAAATTAAAAAAAGATTATTTTTTTAAGGTACTGACGGCTGTGACCTCATGTGCTGCGGGCGAGGGTACAACACACATCAGTACACGCGAACGTGGCAATGCAGATGCAAGTTTCATTGGTGCTGTCGCGTTCATTGCGACACGTGCACCGAGCGTACGGAGGAATACACGTGCAAATGAGATTCGTCGATTTCTACCAGCAACGAGCAAAGAAATAATCATTTTTCCATCTTCAACTTAACAATATTTAGCGAAAGAAAAACAATGTTGCACCGTGACTTGATTTTTCATCCAATACGCTTTTGCTCCTTGAAAGCTTTTATGAATTTCTTTTGTTTATTTTTAACATAGATTCTCGATGGACTGCACCGGGAATTGAATTTCGGCTATGTATTTAAATGAAAAGATTCAAAGGAAAAGATAATTCAGCGATTCGGAGCCTCGATATTTTTTTTCGTCATGACATTGTAGTGTAAAATAATTAATTTTATCGATATGTATACAGATAATGTACGAATTTCGATGAAAAACTTTAAAATTATGTATTCACTCGATAGATTTTTAGTGTGCGCACTGAGATATTAATTTCGGCGAGAACGAGCTTGCGTTCCGTTCAAGTGAATTTTTCCCCTTCGTTTTTCCTCCGTTCTCGTAGGCTTAGCTCGTAAATTATTATTTATTGAAAATTATTGAGGAAAGCGATTAAAAAGGGAGAGAGATTGAGAAAAAGAGGAGACAAGACGGATGAATTATACATACTCGTGTTTACGTAATAAGCGACATGTATTTTTATTTTAATATCAAGTTAATAAACATTACGGAAAGTACAAATAGTACATGCTTTTTAAATGAAAATGATGTTATAATGTGAATGAAATGAAGTGCGAATTTTTCCTTGTAAGGCATGAGCGACGAATCAAGGAGGGTTATTACCTGCGGGCCAATAGGGTACACATCGGACGATGTCCCTCCAAGTCCTCCGAGTAATTAGGGGCGGCATCCCTTCCATTCCACACATCGGGAGTAGGCTATGGATTCCTATAAAAACCGGGATTTCGAAAAATAGATCACACTTCTCAACAGTGCTTCATCCTGTTCGGAAAAGTTTCTCGAGTCCTCGAAAGAATTCTTGATAATCGGAAACTTTGTTCCAAGGAATAATCACGAACGAGAACATTTCTTTCTTAATACTGTTTCAACCAGTATAAAGAAATTTTGCGAACACCATAACTTGTTCGTAACGATTAACAGTCATTTTTATTAACTACAAGAACAGCAGAAAATTCTTCTCTTTTAAATCGGTAAGTTTGAAAATAATATAAGTAAAATTCAGTAATACAATTTTGAAATCAAGGGTGTATTTTCTTCTTCTTTTTTCACGATTTATATCAAACGAGGTATTTGTACGTGCATGCTATTAGAGAATATTAGAGCAAAGAATTAGCTTTTTAAAGTAGATTTCACATCTAAATGAAATTCTTGATAGCCTTAAAACTGAGTGTTAAAATATGTACGTTTTAACTAATTGCAATTTTTTATTGTTTTGTTTACAGAATAAAATGAACCCTAGTTCTACGTGTCCGAGTGGGTTGGCTCATGCCAATCCCGCACACGTTAAATGGATTTATCCGGATATCTTTCCGACGGAACCGTTTTTCCTCATGTATTATCCCTGCAACTGTGGTGAGGAAATCTCAGTCGTGCCGGTGCCTGTGTCGCATTACTTCGCGCAATTCCCGTTCGCTCACCCGGATCAATTGAAATACGCACACCAATCTTTGGTCGAGCAACTCTCGATGTATCAAATGTATCCACCGGAACCCAGGGAATTTTATGACAAGAACCATCACGAGAACAATCAGGAGAACCATCGCGAGAGCCATCGCGAGAACCATCGCGAGAATCATCGCGAGGAACGTCACGAGAACCATCGCGAGAATCATCGCGAGAAACGTCACGAGAACCATTACGAGAGCCATCGCGAGAACCATCAGGAGACATATCAGGAGAACCATTACAAGAATCGTCGCGAGAACCGTCGCGAAAACCATCGCGAGAACCATTACGAGAGCCATCGCGAGAATCATCCCAAGAACCGTCGCGAGAACCATCAGGAGAACCATTACGGGAGCCATCGCGAGAATCGTCACGAGAACCATTGCGAGGGTCATCGCGAGAACCACCAGGAGAACCATTACGAGAGCCGTCGCAAGAATCGTCGCGAGAACCGTCACAAGAATCGTCACGAAAACCATCACGAGGATCATCGCGAGAACCGTCACAAGAATCGTCACGAAAACCATCACGAGGATCATCGCGAGAACCGTCACGAGAATCATCGCGAGAACTATTACAAAAACCATCTCGAGAGCCATCAGGAGAACCTGTACGGGAACCATCACGACAGCCACGAGGAGGAGCAGATCTCTGACCTTTCCTGGGACAACGAAATTTACGAGGATCACATGATCCAGCACAGCTCCACGTTTCGAGTGAATTCATCATCCGATAATCAGAAAGCCCCCACCGTCAGTAAGATCAAATATCCTTCAATGGAGGAGGCATTGAAGGCATTGTATCGACAAACCAAGGCAGTCCACGAGTCTGGAAAGTGGTATTACCAAATATGATGCCGAAGACGAAGCCAATGTAATTTAATATTTATCAATCTTTTTTCGATTTTTTATGTTCAACTGTTTCATCATTCTTGTTTTTATACCGTTTTTTTATCATAAAATTTATTTTAAGTGTATATATTATAAAATTAATTTTTGTATCCAAAATAGTAATATTTTTAAAAATACATTTACGTTTTTTCGAACGCACAAAATCTTCGACATATATCTGTTACTTATACACTTGTTTAGTATAATCAAGAATGTAAACAAAATAATGACAATTATAATAATATTGTGTGAAATTCAACCTCTTCTTAATAAATTTCCTTTGAATTTCATTGGTCCGTTCGTTTCTGCGGAGTATTAAAGCTGTCTGTTATCCCCGAAGCTCCTTAAATACGACATAAAATTTCAGTACGTAGTAATCAGTCGGCAGAGCGAGAGTAAAGATTCAATGGTCAAATTGCTGTGAAAACGAAAACATTGGTGAAATCGATGAAAATTTCACATCATAAAAAATTACAAAAATCTGAAATACAGGTAAAATTCATCGTCCTCATATATTATTTCGATGTCGCGTGCAAATTATTTTTTTTTTATTCGACAGAAAAATGCCGGTCTTTGCAAATGACATTGAAGCTATATTGTTAAGATTAGCTGAAATTCATAGAAATGTGATAAATTTGGCGCTAAGGGTCTACATCTCCACAAATCCAGAATTATTTCTCGACTCCGAAGATGAGGACAGAGATACCGATACAAGTGAGGATGAGGATAACGTTGATCGTTAACGACATTTAAATTAATCCGTGTATCACATATTTGCAACAAGCGGTGAAAAAAAATGATTTGTACTTGTATATTAATTTCATAAATAGGCGATGATACTGCCGGCGGTATAAAAAAAGATGATCAATGCTAATAGATCAATTTTATAAACAAGTCTCTATTATTAATTTTTCTATTTTTTTTTTTTCATTTCCATATTACCTTTGTGCAGATAGATTTTACAAACTACTCAAAAGTTTCGTCGCCTCTTGAGTGGCTTCTCGATCGTCCATATTTTTTGCCTGATACTCGGAAGCTCTTTTCAAATATTTTCGAGCTTCCTCTTTATTGTTGAGCTTCAGGTAAGTCTTCCCAACCAACAATAAGTTTTGACTGTAAAAGTTTGGATCTGTTTCTTCTGCCTTGAGCAAAAATTGTAAAGCTTCTTCAAAGCTGGAATTCGGTGGATCTGCAAAGATCACAGCAGCAATTTTTCTCTGATACCATGCCAAATCCGCAACATGATAGCACCAATTGCCAAGCATGTACAGAATTGTAGCATCCTTTGGATTGAGCTCATAAGATCGCTGTAAAAAAAATTTTCAACTCTCCAACAGACTTGCGGATGAAACTTGTGAAATCTTGTTAAACTTTTGTATTTCAATACTAGAAAAAATAATTCAGAATGAATTTTCAAGGAACACCGTCTTGAAAATCAATTCTTGCAAGAGCTTGGTAAAAATGATTCATTTTTTAATATCTTTAAGTGATTTACCAGCATGTGATCTTTTGTAGTTTGTAACTGTTGGATTCTTGCTTTTTTTCCCTCATACGCACACTTACTATCTAAGAGAACCGCATACCATTTATGAATTTGAGCATTGTCCTCTTTAATTGATAACGCCTTTGACACAAGTTCATACGCTTCGAACATTATGTCTTTGGCTTCTTGAGCATTTGCCTCTTTTGACAAATGATACAAAGCTCTTGCCAATCGCCATAACATTTCATCACTCTGTCCATCCTAAATCAAGAATAATTCTACGATTATGAAGAGATTTTAGTGATAAACAACAAAATGATGTTAAAAAATACTTTTTCATTCTTGAACTTCTCATAGAGTTTTTGGTACTGTCCCTGTTCAAAAAGAGCATCAGCTTCCAATATTTTATTTTCCATATTGTCTTGTGTTTTGGGCTCAACTTTGCCAGTAATATATTTAACGAGAGGAGCTCCAAGAATAAATGTTTTACCTCCAAACTTTACTTTCTGAACCTAATATAAAATTTTTTACATTTCACAAATTCGTAAATAATTTTAACGAAATTATTGAAATATTTACAAATTAATTGAAATATATACATACGTTTGATCGAACAGCAATCAAAAATTGTTGTAAAAAGACTGTCTGGAGTACTCTTGATGTTCTGACGATTCGAATTGCTTTTTGCAGAATCATTGTTACTTATCAGTTCCGAAAATGAGAAAGGCATAAATAACAGATAAAGGATAATCTTTCTTAGATCTCTTTTCAATAAACTATGTATGTACCGATAGTTTATAATATTTCCCGAAATAACAAAACTATTCAGCGACAGAAAGTTTCACAACATATCAGATGGCGCCACCAACTAAATTGATCAGTACATACATACCCAGTACTTTACTTATGTACTTGACCAGTGATCTATGAAATTTGGAATTTGGAATATAAACCTGCAAATAAAAAAAAACGAATGTACAGTTTTCTCTCAGCTAAGAATCGCCAAATTTTCAAAGTATTTTATTCTCATTATTGAATGATTGAAATATTTGAGTTGATAGAATGTCAGCTTAAAAAATGTTCTTTATTTTATCCAATATGCCACAAATCTCTATACAGATACATTTTATTCAATAAATTTTCGACTATTTTCTTGTATATTGTTTCATTTGCAGCAATGACTTTAGATAATATTTCTTTTTGATGATCCGTAAATGGAGAATTCTGTTTCGTGAACGAGTGAATAAATTTTCCAAAGTTCTTGTCCTGAGAGCAGATAGATGCCTTTTTCAACAGAAAATCTAATAACTTATCAGTTGCACAATTGTCGCTTATTTTTGAGGTTACCAATTGTGGCAATATTTTCAAATGCCATTCTTGGAGCTCTTGGACATTTGTCATAAAAGTCCTGCAAAGTAAAATGTCATTTTACTGAATTCTACTGAAAATCATCTCTTCAATTACATGAATATCATATTTACACGACTAGATCATTTTTTTGTGCCAGATTGCAGTTTTCGATTATTGCCAAAAACGTTGATGTGTCTTGAAGTTCTGCATTCAGCATAGGAACAAAAATAAACTCTTGCACATCGTCAGCATATTTTTTCATCAGTTCTTGAATGAGAGTAATTATCAGTCTTGATGGCTCTTTCAGTTCGATCACCTGAAAAATTAATTTCGAATTTTACCGCCCGTTCACAGTGCTGCCACCAGTTTTTGGAATGCAGCACTTGACAATATCGTAAGCATTACCTTCTCCAGCAACAGGTCAGCGCATATGATTCTGATGTATCTCAGTCCCTGATCGTCGTTCATCGAACAAATGGCATGGCAAAAATTATAAATCCCCTTGATGCTTAAATTTTCATGAAAATATTTAATCACGCTTCCTACGTCCTCGTCCGACAAGTTTTTCAGGTGTTCTAGGTTAGGTTCATCGTGCCCACTTTCCAGAGATTCGTGCAGAAAACGGGCCAAATCCAGCCATTCTGACACCTTCTCTCCGTTATGCGTGAATGCCGAAAAGGTTGATTTTTGTTGAGAAAAAAATTGTGTCGGTGGCTGTTCGTGACATTCGACTTGTACATTTTCTACTGTCTCTTCGGTAAAGTCGCTGTTGTCGGAATCATCGAATTCTTGCTGTTTATCGGTGAAAAAGTAAGTTTTCAGAGTTTGTCCTATTATTTTTTCTCTAATTTTTCAACGTACCTTTCGTCGAAAATTATTCCAAGCACGATCTGCAGGATCGCCACTCAATAAATCCCTGACGCTATTTAAATTTTTTAATGTTGATTCTGATAATGTATACTCTCCAAAATAATTTTCACTTGCCATTCCTGACATACATATCCCAAAGTTTGTTTACATCCCGCATAGGATGCCGGTCGACCGAAGCGCCTCTAGAGTCAGAAAATAATAATATAACACTTCTTATGTATATATACAAAAAAATAAGCAATTTTATTATGTATATATCAAGAAACAATTTTTATTCAATTACAAAAAATTTGACTAGAGTCTTTGGGTTCAACGCTCGGCGAAACATTGGTTTTTTCAACCTCAATATTAAAGCTATCGCGAAATTGTTCCAATCTCGAATGAATATCCGTCAAGGCGTTTATTTTGTGAATAGTTTCGTCGTTCTCCAGTGCGCCAGATTCTTTCGCAGCGTAGATCCGTCTCAAATTCAATCCCATCATTTCCATCTGGACTTCTGCGAGTTCTCGAAGTAATTCGATGGACACGGCGTAACATTGTGGCCGAATTTCACGAAGAACCGTACTCATCGTTTCCAGAGCATCGGCTCTCAATTTTTGCACCGTGTACTGACTAAAAAAACACATTAAATACGCAAATACCAAAAAGTATTTAATCGGTGATCGTAATAATTGATTTAAGTATATTATTGCAATTGAAAGAATTGAATATGAATAAAAACGAAAAATAATGAAGATTTCATTATAATTTCAGAATATTTCATCAAGATTTTAACCCTCCTCGGTCGCACTATAATTTTTACTACACCGCGACAAATTAATAACGAAAAATATTCCTCTGGGGTCATTAACGACCCTGTCCAACCGCGGAGGGTTAATTATATGAGTTTAAAAATGACGAAATTAATTTTAATTTTTAAACGATACTGTCAGGATCGTTCTCGAATAAAAGTGTAAATTAAAATTAAATTAAAATTAAACTCTTCCTGAAGTAAAAAAATGATTATAAACCTTTCTATGTCTTCTTCGTAAAACGCCAGAAATCGATAAAGCTCGCTCAAATCGAGAATCGTGTTGACGTACTCCATGGGATATTCGTTCAAGCTGTAGAACGATTTAACTCGTTTCAGCCAACCGTGGATGAAAAGAAAAAACGAGCGGGCCTGAGCTGTGGTTTCGATCAACGCCGCCGAAACTTGGTTCTCGTACTCTGGAATATTTATCACCGATCGAAAAGTGAGATCGACGTCCTCGCTGTGTACCATCCACGGAATATTTTCCAGTTCTGCGTTTCGATTCGTCGATTTTGCCAACTCGGACGACGGATCGCGAGAAGAATTTTTCTCAGCGCAGTCCCGCTGACTCTCTCGTTCCATCGACGACAAATTTCTCTCGTCGTTGCCGAACGGGATCGTCCAAATTCTCTCCATGTTCGAGGCGGAGCAGAGTCGAGCGACCGAATCCCTTCTCGACGCATTGAACAGGCACAGCCCGTACTTTACCCAACACTTTCCGACATCGGCGAGTTTTCTTTTCAAATCTTCCAACCTTTCAACACGAAAAAGGGCTCGTCTAAGCATTTTTGCAATGTGAAGAAAAACGTATTAACTTTTTTCATGTCTTACTTCTCGTCGTAGGAAGAGCTTATCACGTCGAGGCTCTTCTCGTGCTCGTGAAGAACGCAAGCTGCTGCGCACAAATAGTGTCTGGCTTGTCTGTAAGAATTATTCGTATCGCGAAAGCAGAAGATAATAAGTTTGAGAAAGAAATTAAGGTTATTGCAACTTCAGAGTCGTCGATACAACTATATTTTAAAATTAAAATAATAAAAAACCTCAATTTGAAGAAGGTTTTATTTTATTTACTTTTTCATACGAGAAGCAGAATCAACAATTTTTGGTAAGTTATTGCATATAATAAGAAAAAAAATAATTTCTAAAAAGTGTAAAATCACGTTATTTAAATGGGAAAAGTATCGTCATTCAGGCAGAGTTAAACAGCATCGGAGGGTTTTTTTTTTCAAAATTCTTTGTAGGGCAAAAACTAACGATTTGGCCCAAGCAAAAATAACCAACTTGGTAAATAACGGACACCCTAAAGTATATAATTTTGGAAATGAATTACTCAAATCTGTTGCAGGGAAGAAAAGAAGAAGCCAATTTGGCGACTCTCGTGGCCCACGCGGAAGCCTCTTCGTCCTTCATCTCCAATTGTCTCTCCAGAACTTGGTGCTGACGCGCGATAAACTTGCTGCCAGCGGGCTCAAGTTTGTCGAAAACGTAGCAGAGCATTTGAAGATTGTTCGTGTAAAGACGTTCGAATTTCCGACTGGTTTCCGGCGCTGCCGGTGCCATTACTTCCGGAGAGAAGAGATCTTCGCTCGTGAAGAATCTTACCACTTCCGCTTTTCCGTGGGCGTCGCTGTAGATTGTTTCTCCGAGCTCCAGAACTCTTTTCGCGGCTTCGAAATCGTTTCGCTTTGTGAGCAAATAAGCGTGATGATTTATTATTCTGAACGCGAGGTAGATGAGTTCCGGTTGGGAAGAAATCTCTCTGATTATGTTCAATGCGGTTGCCAGTGTCTCCCGCGCGAGTTCCTCGTCCCCGAGGCTCATCAGGAGCTTCGAACGCTCGTAAAACATCGTCATCTTCATCGCGATCAATCGAAGATTTTTATTGTCGCTGTTATCCACCATCATCCCGTCGATCCTTCTTATCGCTTCGTCCATGAGATCGTTCAGCTCTTTCTTCACGGAAGCTGATACGCTTCCCTTTTCCACCTCGTTCGTCTTTGATAATTTTTTAATCGATTGATAAAGTTCGTTCAGAGCCTGGTAGCCCGTTTTCGAATTTTCGCCACTTTTTGAATCCATCGCGATTTTTCTTTCGTACTAACCAATCACTCGTCAAAGTTTTTATCCACGATTCGCAGCGTGACGAAAATTCGTTTGTTTTGCAAAACAAAGAAAGGTTCGCAAATTGCTCGCAGATACGTTCGGAGTTTGAATAAATTTGAAAATTTTGGAACTAGAGCTCAGCGTCGCTGCGGATCCTGCGGCGTTTTTTGTAACTATTGCGCAAACGAACGCGCAAAACGATTCGTCCGAATTTATCTTACCAACGATCGAAAGGGGAGGGATAGATCAGATGTTTTTGTAATTCATTCGGGGCTGCTCTCAATTTCTCACACCATGTTTACATAAAATTCGAGATATCAAATTGTCGCGTTTCAATAAAAAAAAAAAATTGACCATATGTCAGCACTTGACATGCGAGCTCCAGATTCCCGCCGGAAATACTCCAATTGATCGTGACCCTCAATTTTCGTCTCTCGCCTCTTTGCAAATTTTACGTGATTTTTCAGCATGAATTCCATGGTAGGTTCTGCTATCAAACGAATTGCAAATTTTATACAGTGATGATAACAAGTAATAATTTAACAGTGCACGAAAAAAATTAACTATAAAATAAGTTTCAGGTGTGAAATAAAAAAATAATAATAAACCAACTGAAGTGTCGAACAGTCAAGATTTCGTTTGGAAATGAGAATAGCAAAATCGACGTTGGTCTTTCTCGTTTTTGTATTGATGCTCTCAATCTTGGTGGCAAATGTTGCTGATCTCATCAATGTAAATTCTTCCGTTGTCCGTGACAAGTCTACTTACGATCACCAAGAAAATTTGTCCCCACCATGGATAGAGCCGAGAAAATACAAAATTGGGTCCTCTATGGACAATCTCTTCTGGTTTCTGCAAGTAAGAAACTATAATTTACTTTATGGATAGAATTTCTTTCATTAATTTAAGTACATTTGAGAAAATATCGTTGCAATATTCATTTTTTTCCAGATATCGGATTTGCACATAAGCATATTCAGAGATTCATCTAGAATAACTGAGCTCAAAGAATTTTGCGACACAACCGTCAGCACTCTGAGTCCTGCTGTTGTGCTTGCCTCAGGTAATTTTAAACAGTATGGTTATTAAGTTGTTTTTCTAAGAACTTATCATCAAAGGTATGAAAAAAATTTGCAGGTGATTTGACTGATGCTAAAACTCAAGATGGCATGGGTTCTAGACAACTATTGTCAGAATGGAAACATTACAAGCAAGTACTGGATGAAACTAATGTTTCAAAGAAAACAGTATGGCTCGACGTGCGTGGAAATCATGGTAGAGATATTTTTTCATATCATTTGTGACTTGAAGACAAATTGAAGTTATATTCTTGAGTTATTATACGTTTTAGAATACATGAATAACTTTTGTGTCAAATTATCAAATTTCATTATACAATTAAGGAATTATCAAACTTTGAAGGGATTATAACTCCATATTTCGTCAATAAAATCATTCTTGAATGTTCATTTGAAAATATGCCATAATTTTGCTCTTATTTTCCAGACAATTTCAACGTGATGACTATTAATTCGACAGACAACTTTTTTTCCAACTACTCCATCCAAGGAAAGCATCACCCACGATCGTACATGAGACAGATTACGTCCGGCTCCGAAAAATACACTTTCGTCGCTATCGACGCCTGTCTGCAGCCAGGTCCGAGGCGCCCTTTCAATTTCGTCGGAGCTCTCGATGCGAGCGAGATAACAAAGATTCATCACCTCGTCGCCGAGTCCCGACGAAGGGGAACTGACTACATTTTTTGGTTCGGACACTATCCGACCTCGTGCATCATTGCTCAGTGCGACGATGGAGTGAGACATCTGATTGGTAAAAAAAATTGCTCGTGACGATAAATAAATTAAGCTAGAAAACCTATTTATTTCTATAATACAATAAATAGGTCAGTACAAGGAGAGTATAGTTTATATGTGCGGCCATTATCACATGCTCGGAGGACTCGTTCCGAACATGTACACTTTGCAGCAAGCAGGCTTCCTCGAGCTGGAGCTGGGCGATTGGAAAGATAATCGAATGTGAGTATGAAAGAAAAGAGTTTTCGTCGCATACACGCGCTTCCTGGGATGAAGTAAAGTATGATTTGGCATTAAAAACAATATTTCTCGCATGATCGATTACGATTAGTATTAACTTATAGAATTTAATTCAAAGTACGGCTTTTACATATGAAAAGAAAAGAATGTTTGATAGTAGAAAAAGACATCTGACCCACAAATATTGTCAGGTATCGTCTCGCTGTAATAGACCATGGGCAATTCTCGTTCACTGACATAAAGCACCGAGAGTGGCCTGTGGTATTAGTCACCAATCCGAAACACGCTCTATTCGCGATGCCTCAAAAAGAAAATTCACAGTCTGTCGTTGAATCCACGCATATCAGGTAACCGCAGCAAGAGCTTTGCATTTTGCATCAAAGTATATTTTTCAAACGACTAGGATCTGAACAAAATTCGTTCAAATTTTGTCTTCAGGGTTCTCGCATTTTCTTTGGCTCCGATTACGATCGTTAAGGTGAAAATTGACGACGGCCCTTGGTGGAATTCCACTCACGTCGATGGACCGCTCTACGTCGTAAAGTGGAACCCTTCGAAGTATTCGCGGGGAATTCATTTTATTAGAGTTCAGTGATAGAACGATTGATCATTTTTTTGTCGCGTTTACTTTTCAAAATTTTTGTAAGCAAGAGTTATTGATTTTTTTTAGGCACGTGTTACGGATAAAGATTCGAGAGAAAAAGAAATAACACAGCCTTTTACTCTGGACGGTACCCAGTTGTCGTTTCGCGTTTTACCGAGATTACTTTTGATGTCAAGTGCAAGCACAATTGTACGTCCGACAAGATTTTACATTTTCTTCTCCTATTTTTTTAAATTTAGTATTAATATTCTTTTTTTCAGTTTCAGCTATTTTTTGGAACGATTCTTCTCATTTTGATCGTCCCACTCTGCATATTACGCTTCCTCCACGTCCTCTGCGAACGCAATCGTATGCGACGTCCAAGATTGCGAGTTCCTATATTCGGCTGGTGGATTAGAAAATTATGGATTCTCTCGACGATCGATCGACTGTTTTTCCCTCTAGTTTTTTACGCATTGTACCTAACAGTGGGTAAGTCACGAATATATTGTCATAAAAATATCATTTAAAAACTGTAGTTGGCACTTTTTGATCTTCCAATATTTTCTTAGGTCCCTGGACCGTTGGTGAAGTGATAGAAGATCAAATCGGTGTGATTTTCGCCTGGGGAATGTTTATCGGCAACAATTACCTTCCGGGATCGTTTACTTACGCTTATGGATTTTTTCAATTATTTTCCTTCCATCTGCCACTGATGATGATCCTTGCCCATCAGGCAGAACGACGGTCAGTCCAAGGAGCAATCATTTCGAGTATCTTTAAATCGTTTGGTTCATTATCAAGTATTTTTCAACAGACTCAACTCCATCGAGAGACCAGCAACCAAGCCTCCAACGACCTTACGTTTACTCTGGCGGAATCTGCCATTTATTTTATTGATCACCATGCAATTCAGCATGGTTTACTTCTTCTGGCTGGCCTACGGAACTCTCGCCGCGATTTTGTGTCCCCTCAGAACTTGGAGTATAATTCTGGCGATTTATCTCTGGTACCAGACAAATACAATGCCACAGCGATGTTTGAGGTTCGTTGCGTTACAATATAATAAATAATCGTGATATCGTTATATTAAACATGATTTGTTTAATGATAGGCCGGCGCTAAGAGTATGGTCAGCTTCCGGACGCCCGGCGAATCGAGACGCAGACGATATTCAGACCACCATGAACGATTACAAATAAATTCAGGATCCCGGAGTTCCCAGACGTTACGAAAATTAAGCAGAAACTCAATTTTTTTATGACCAATTTTTTTGGCCGTTCGAAGGAGACTGAAGTACATTTGCTACTATTATTTATCACTTTTACCAATCTGAGAGTATTATTCGCGAATCATGGTTTTTATTGAATTATAAAGCCCTCCGTTATCGGGGTGTATATCGACTGTTGACGTTAGTAAAACTCCAAACGATAGTCGCTTCTCGTCGTGTGATTTGATAGGTTGCACAAAACGCGGCTCGAGCCGTTAGACGTGCCATTTATTTTCGTAACGACTGTTTGTGATTGATAGTGATATTTACGAAGTCGCGATGTTGAAAAACGATAGAAGAGAATGAAGATTGAAAAAAAAAAAGTAGAAAAAAAATAAAAAGGAGGGAACGCGAAGTAGTCGGTGGATAGAGAAAATTTCGCTAATGGGTAGAAGTGTCTGTACATCTTGTACTATATTTTTATACTTATAACGAGTTCCAATGAGAAACGTTTATTTATTGATTCGAATCAGTTCCATCGTTAGACATTGCAGTATGATGTGATATAGAGTGATTTTTCCAAAGAGACTATCGAAGGTCCGCTTTTTTCTTCCAAGTATTATGTCGACTAATGAAAGTACAAAACGCAGTAATCTGCGTTCGCACTGTTTTACCCAATTTACGTCTAATATACTTTTTCGACATGTGTTGCAGGAATTAAAGTTGCAATCGCATTACGGTTTGCAATTGTAGAAATTATTTATGTCTTAAGGATGTTGATTGTACGATAAATATGTTATCCGATTGTGAACACTGATAAAAAAGTTTGGCAATAAATATCAGTATCTAATTTACTTTTGCAGTGCGGTGATAAATTTTTTTTAAATTTTATGTGCGAGGGTGCGAGCCTTGCAAGCAATGCAAGCGCCATCTTCACGAACCTGACTCGCTGAACTCATCGAGTTTCCTCTCTAACCTCTTGACACTCGCCACCCTTGAGCCCGACGAGTGCTTCGAACGAGCTGATTCCGTCAGTGTCGTTTAAATTCTATTTTTCACAATGTCGAGCGATCAGCACGATGCTTCTTGGGCGCTTGAACTACTGAGGTACAGGGAAGACGAAGAAAAAGAATTACCGAGGAAATACGTGGGTGAGATAAGCGGAATGGCATTGGGGATAGGGATTTTACTCGCTCGAAATAACTGGTTAGGAAGACCCTGGTTTTCAGGTAAATTATTCGAATTTTCTCTTTACCTTACCGTATAAAGATCTCTCTTGATTTTCTTCAAACAAACTGATCCTTTCGCAAGTAGTGATAATTTATCTGGCGTGTATCGCTTGACAACTGTCATTCCTTCGAAATTGATCAATTTTGTAAACAGAGAAAGCTAACCTCTTCACCTGGTATTATGCAACAGAGAATCTGGTAGAAACAGTTTTGTTTCATTCTTTCGTTTAGTCCTCGAACACAACGCGAATCTACAGAAAATTGTTATATTTCGTACTTCAGTAAGCCAACTGATATCTGATTCATTAGAAAAGAAATCAAGGAGGATCATAGACATTATTCCTAAGAAAAATTGAATAAAAAATGCGTTTTTTAATACGTGAAATATGTTTTTTATGCTCCAACGTGATAATTTCACCCACTTATTTGGGTTTTTTTTGTTATTATTATATTGTAAATCTTGATTTAAAAACATGTCATTTTGTTCGTCAATAAAAAATCTGCTATTATTGCAAAAAGTAGCAATCTTTTGCCAAGTTGTTTAAAGAGATGAAGTAGAATAAATTAATATTTTAGCTAAAATAAATTTCAGATCTCCTTTTTCTAAAACACGAATAAATAAACATGTATATATACAATAATCATATATTCCATATAAAATGAACGGCTCATTTTAAATTATGTCAATTTCTTTTATTTCAAGCTCCTGCTCTTCCCCTTCTTGTGGGAGTAGGATACGCTACTCTCTCAGGACTTTGGAACAGATACTTTGATACACGACAAGCTGTGAGGGAAGAAATATACAGAGAACACATTAGAAAACATCCAGAAGACTTTCCTAATCCAGGTAAGAAACAATTTGTTACATTCGTTTATTTCAACACTTACTTTTAATATTGAAATAACTCAATAATAATAACACTGTTAAACTTTTCAGAGCGTATCATCGGCGACTTGTTCGAACCTTGGAGAATTCGTCGATAGATCTTGAATAATCATCAATTTGATTTAGAGGTATAAATAAAATACGTTTTTTCATCTGTTCTTTTTGATGAAAAATATTTAGAAAAACTTCTACTGTAAATCTATAAAAAAAACAAATACAAGTCTACAGTAAATGAAGTTTATTTTATTCTCACAGTGACAATCGCTTTCACAAATTCAGATAATCATTAATCAAGGATGTTAATTAAACAATGTATACGCAACAGTCTGCACACTTTGGACAAAGATGATATAATTAAATATATTTAAAAAAGAATCATTCAGGCACACGTCACACAATTGTTCAAAAATTCACAACCACAAAGATCCGATCTCAAGCGATGCACATAGGCAATTGTTTTTTTAGCCAAGTTGACTGAGGAGCTACACAGTAAAAGTAACATTAAGAAAAAAATTAAAATAATGTACCTGAAAAATCTCGTTGAGCTACTTAATTATGAAACAAATGAAATTTCACAAGTTTTCTAACAGCTAGATTTTTAAATCGTACAAAAGCACGCAGGTTGATTTTATCGAGAACATTATTAATCATTTTCACCCTGCTTTCTCCTCATTTTCTCTCCGGATTGTAATTATCATTCGCTATTCCGGTTCCCTTCGCGTCACCTAGCCAGGGATACTTATTGGGACATTCCCGACACGCTTCCAGGTACCTGACAATAAATACAAAAACATTTTACATCACTTTTATTTCAAGGAATCATAGAAATGTTTTTTTTTTTTACGTTTTTTTAAATTATTCATTACCGCGTAGTCGTGAAATTTGATTCAGCCGGCTTGAAATCCAGAGCACACTTGTTAGGATTGTTGCACGGAGGTCCGGGTCTGTTCTCCTTCGATTTGCAATCCCAGGCTTCGTAATTGTTTAGAGCCTTGAGCGGTTTCGGATCCGTCATCCAGGTCAGAGCCTGGGTCGCCGTTACGAAATAAACGTCAGGTCTTGAAATAAAGATAACGTGAGAATAATATTAAATATGAAAAGTAATTCGACCGGTGAAAATAAGAATTTTTGCTTACAACGTAACAGCCCAGTCAATAAATTTAGCGAGACCTCGTTCGAGCTCTTTGATCTGAAACCAATTGGTATGGAACGGCATCATGTATGGGGCCCGATTTTGTTCGTAATACCGGTTGAAATCTTCTTGGAGCCATTCAAAGACCTCCTCGGGATCGTGATTGTGCAGGACGCACTGGTCAAGATACGGACAGTGACCTCCCTCGTAGCTTTCGACGTAGTGAGCATTAAGTGGTAATTCCCAAACGCCTGAATACAAAATACATTTATTTTGCTTATTTTATCGTTTTTATGAATATCATATATTTTGTTATTTTTCATTTAAATTAATTTATAAAATATATTAATTTACCTGGGAATGATTTAGTTGGACAGGTGCCCGCCTTGCATTCGTGGGGAATTTTGTAATCGAGAGTGTACGGCCAGATCGGAGTTTTCAGAGGGGAAATGCCAATGCTGCTGTCGTAGATGTATCCAAAATCCTCGATAACTTTGTACTGGGTGTTTCGGCCGGGCTTCAGGTACGGAGCTCTCATACCGACTATCTCGCTGGCCGTTATATTCGCAAAGTGCTTAAGAATTTCCCGCATTCCGATCATCTCGCCAACCCACTCTTCGTAGCCCTTATCTTCCAATCCTTTTTGGAGTCTTGACAGCCAATTTTCAAAAATAATTAATATTCCATTTAAGGAAGTTCGATCGTATCTTCGCCCATGCGTATTTGTCTTACGTGTAAATTAGAGGCAAAAATCATCAAGTGAAATTATTTTCAACATAATCTCTTGAAAATTTGTATTGACGATGTTTTGACATCTTATTAAAAGAATCGCAAAATTTGAGGAAGCTTCATCGAGTAGATATCGAAATATTAATTGTATAAAATAAACATTTTTAACACGCGATCTTGTGAGAAGTTATGAAAAAATGCGAAATTTGGACGCAAGTTAGGTATCACATTAAATCTCAACGATCGAACCTCCTTAAATTTGAATTAAAGCACAAAATTGAATATTTCGTAAAAATTCTTTCACTTACGAAATCGTCTCGGTAGCGATCTCGTGACCGTCGTGGGCGAAACTCTGGACCATGTTGTAATTGCAATACTCGTGCGAAATGAAGAAGGTTCCCCTGAGCGGACAATTGTTCGGATTTACGCGATCCTGCGAGAATATCTTTTGATAGTGATCGAAGTTGTTGTGATTTATCGCTCCGTCGAACGTCAGCAAAATCATTTGTGGTGTCTGTAGAAAAGTAATGGTCGATGTTAATTTTCATTCAACATTATTTAATGAACAAACGAATAAAAATAAAAATACATCTTCTGGATTGAGCCCTCCCGGAATAATCGTTCCGTCGCGAGAGCAGTAACAATAAGGAAGCTGGCAATTCGCAGTGTCGCACCTCTCTGCAAGATCGGTCGGAGTTTCCGTCACGGGAGCAGGTGCTGATAAAAATTTCATTATTTTTCTATTATTATGCAATTTAATCATATTTTTACTTATTATAAATTCATTGACATATTATCATTAATATTTATTAGCTCGTTAATGAAAAAATATAATAATTGGATTATGCTAATATTATATTTTAATATTATAAAATTAAAAAAATGTTTAAATTAAATATTAATTATTTAAACAAAGTGAGTGACTGAAAAATCTTACTCGTAGGAATGGGCCCGCATCGCGCCTCGTTTTTGAAAGTACAAAATTTGCTAATGTCGTCAAAATGCAATCCCGATGGACATCTGTTCAAGTAGGGATATCCGTCGACGCACTGGCAAGGGAAATTTTTTCTTTTGTACAAATATTAAAAAAACACGATTGTATAAATGAAGTAAATATTTAAATACCTGGTAAAATCTTCTGCAAGTGGCTGGATCGGCAAAGTTTCCATTTCCTTGGCCCTCCGGGCACGTGAATTCGTCTTTCTTCTCATCACTTTTATTTTTTTGCGAATTTACTGGAAATAAAAAAGGATTTTATTGTTTTTTCGGGTCGTTATACATATTAATTATATTTCGGTTATTTCATATTAATTGAAGACGCGTTCACTAATGGATGATGAAGAAATGTCAAGGTTGACTGAGCACTCAAATATTTTCTGTCCGTTCGCACACGCAACTCTCATAAGACGATTCCGAGAATTTCAGAAAATAGCAGGGTCGTAAATAAAATGCATCTTCATAAAATTATTTTGTAATAACAATTTTATCATTAACTTTAGTGATTTATTAAATATTTATACATCAAATTTTTCAATGAATCGAGTAAAATAGTGTGTAAAAATATTTGAAAATTTTCTTTTCATCATTGCACGAAACGAATACTTTCGAAAAATTTCGAAAATTCACTAATAAATTATTCGTCTGCATAAGATGATATTTTCAACGAATAAAGTTTATTTTTCCGAAAGGTTGCAATATCTTTAATGCTAATTCCATTAGATAAATCAAAAAGCTTTTAAATTCACAACTTTCTTTTTTTATTCGAAATCTTAGAATTCCAATAAAGATACATCAAATATCGTATTTCATAGAAAAATCTACGTTACGAAATCGTTTTCCACGATGATAAAATAATGGTACAACAATGGAATCGATATAGGGGAATAGAGAGAGACGAGGATGGATATTGCGTATCAGATTGAATACCAATGAAGATTAACAGTTAGTAAAAAAGAGTCTCCACGGAGCCGGTGATTGCTTTTAGAAAATAAACGAGAGAAATTCCGAGAGAAGCGACGGTCCCCGGGAAAGAGTCACGAGAAAGCGCGTGGAATACACGGGACATTCCAAATGAACGAAACGGTTGTCGCGCTCACAAAAGTGTCAGATTTTTTATTTACCTCTAAATCAAAAGATTTCAACTATTTAATTTTTCAATCGTTGGTGTCTCCTAATGAAAATGAATATAATGTGAAAGAAATTGAACCAACGATTATTAAGAGTTGCCTGATTTTATAATTTACTTTAATTGTATAAAGCGGTTTTAATTAAGTATAATTAGGACCTTTCTTAACGCAATATTAAAATAAAAGCTAACATTAAAATGATTCGATTCTGAATATCTCGATAAGTGAACGATGAAACCGTCTCAAATTTTTTTTAGAATGTTTATGTAATATTTAAGGATATTTTAACAATTTTTTTTAAAAATGAGAAACGTCAAGTATTTAGTATGCTGTTCTTAATGTAGTACATCGATGACTGTAAAATAAAAATTTTTTGTCTTAGTTTTTCTTCGTACCATGTGGTTTTACAGCTTAAGTTTATTAGAAAAAGTTGTTACTAATTGATTCGAGAACAACATACTTAAAATTGAAGGTCATCCAAGGTGATCCGTACCTAATACGTATGTATGAAAATTTGGAAAAAAAATTTTTTTAGGATTAAAAAAAAAACTAATTGTACCAAATTTCAAGAAGTTGTACTTAGAAGTCTTAGAAGTCACGATATTTACAGTTGAAGATCACAATATTTAACACGTGCTCTTATGGGAGAGTAGAAAAAAAATTGTGATTTTCGATGATGAATATCTCGAATTCTATGCAGAAAAATTTCTTAAAATTTAATATACATGTACACATGGCATCAAAGATAGTTTATGCAAAATTTTAACAAATTCTTTAAAAAATCGTTTCGTGGATGTACCACACCAAAAATTTTCCTTGAATACAAATTAAAGAATATGAAATTTTATGAATTTGCTTACTATATTAATAGTAAACATTGGTAAAGCGTTACGTTTCGCAAAAACAATATCCTCGAGTGAAAAAAAAACGATTTCTTGATTGCAATGGAAAAAAAAAGAGAGGAGAGAGTGAGCTGGGGATTGAGACGAAGCGTGCATGTAAATAAAAAGAGATGGCGGATAAGCGCGCATTCTCGAATTTCGAACGAGTCTGGGGCCGCAGACGCAAAAAAATTCGAAGATCAAGATCCCGGGTGCGTCCGAAAAAGGAAAAAAAACGTGACTTGCTTGGCCAAGTTAGTCGGCGAGGAATTCGCGCGGCTCGCCGAGGCGTCCGCGCGAAGTGGAGGAAAAATAAACAAAAGTGTCGAAAGCTCGTCGAACGTAATGATAAATCGTATGAAATAATCGCGCAATGTCCGATAAGCCAGATTTCTGGACACCCGGGACGAGTATTTCGCTTCTGCCGGGAGACACCGGTGAAAGTACGCGAGACGATAATCGCGACGTGACCTTAGAAACGTCGAGCCCGTTGACAATTGTTTTCCACGCTCACTATATTTTTTCCCCTCGTTCTTCTCGTCGACGAATTTTCCATCAAGGAGAACCAAACAATAATTGGGCGTTAACTTTTTTTCCCCCTTTTTTCTTGGTCAAATCCGCGACGACCGACAAATATTGGCACGTGGCTCCCTGAAATTCTCGTTTTGACGAGGCAGTGGAAAGTGAAGGTACTCGCCAGACAAATTATGCCCGAGATACATTCCCAGGCACTCGCCATGAAAATGCCGTGCAATTCTTACATTGCGACTCGTTACTCGGATTTTTCTCTTTACTTGACATTGTTTCAGTAATCTTGAAGATAATCATTATTACTTTGAAGTAAAATTGGGAATTTCCTGAGATTGAGCGATTTTCACGAACCCGATCGTGACAAAATGTTGCGTCAAGACGAAAAATCGCGGAATAGGTTGATAAATATTCAATATCCTGTCTCGCTGAGCCACTCGGGATAAAAATGTAACGCGCCAGACCACGTAACGGTTGTTTTCACTCTTATACGATTCGTTGCTATTATTTTAACCGTTAAATACGTTTCACGTTATTTCCGCAATATTAGTCTTCTGAAATTATTTCTCACCAAGAGCGATTATTAAAAAAATAAAACATAAAAAATCAGTGAATAACAAAATAGAAAAGTATCCTGTAATACATTTCACGTTAATAAGTTTCACGTTATTTTCGCGATATTACAGCCTTGCGGATATTTCTGTCACTCGATCACAGAGTTAATTATTTCAAGAAAATGCCTCGATGAAAATAAACGTAATAAATGAAGAAATAAAAAAAATAAAAATGTTTTTGCGAAACACACACTCCGTTCTGATGCAGAATTCACGATAAAAATTCACTAGAAATGAAATGGATAGAGCGCTGATATCTCAAGAATTATTTTTCAAGCATTTGTTTGTTTGTTTGTTTTTTTTCAAGTGAATAGCTTGAACTTTTCATACCTGCGAGAACCGTTAAAACGGCGCAGACGATAACCGTTCCGTACAACTTCATATTAACAACTAACAAACTGTTACCAGGGAAATTCTGAAAGGTAAAAATCCCCTTCCACGCGGCGCTCGGATACTTTGGACGGTTTCTCAGTGGAAGCAGTAGTCCAGCGCTTGGACGCACACGCGCTCTGTCGACTCGGTCGGGAGTAGTTCCGAAGGAGATCGAACTTTAACGCGTTCCGAGGCATCATCCGGCTCGGTGCAGTGGGAACGAGAAGAAAACGGCTCTCGAAACTGCCCGACGAGACGGGAAAGATTCTCTCCACCGAGTCGACTTTTTTTCCCTATTTTTTCCCTCGGTTCTTTTTACTATTTTTCGCTCCGAGATTTCTTCGCCATTCCCTTTCGTCTCGTCTTCTCTCCGGGCTCGAAAATTTACAACCGAACAGGGGGGGGGGGACTGGCTGACCACTTTCTACCACCGGAGTTTCTTCGTGTTGGATTATTTGGCGCCGAGGAGTCTTCTTTTTCTCGCGCCTATCCTCGGATCTCTGAATAAGCATTCGCCGTATTTTCTCACGAAAATTTCTATCCGGACTTGGGTCTCGTCGACGCGCTTCCAGTCGCGCGAATTTTTCTCATTCCCGTATTTTCGCTCGCGCGTAATCGGAGCGAATGTGAAAGCGCCATGTACTTTGGGAAACGATTTCTAGGTCGATGAGTTCGGATGCGCCTGATTTTTCTCCGCTTTTTTTTTCATTCAAATTTTATGCATATTTTTAGAATTCCGCGCGGATTGTATCGAGGTCAGAAGTCTGTTTCTTTTTTTTTATTTTTATTTCTCGGGACGTTCAGAGTGAAAGTTCGAAAAGCTCTTTATCTCTCTCTCTGTTCGATCTCTGTCACGTTTAACAGATTTTCATCTTGCGTTCACGTTTTCCCTCTGTACTTCGCCTCGAGTGCGAATCGTCACGGCGGGCTTCCTTCTTTCCCGTCGAGTCCAAAAGAGTTTTCAATGCACCTGTACAATGTCGTTCCTCTCGCTCCGCCCGTCCCTCGTGATTCTCCCCTCGACCTTAGCACACAGTGGAGAACAGGAGAAACCGGCTATGTCCACCGACAACACACTTTCGGCCAAAGTGGGCGTAACCCGTTCCGTCTCGTGTTTACTCTTTATTTATTATTATTATTTTTTTATTATTATCCTCATCATCATCATCATTATTTCCAGAGCCTACAGCAGTGGGACAAAATGTGTTTGCTCCATACATAGCCATTTAGTGCTTTATGGAGACATAAAAAAAAAAATTACACTCGAGATCTCGGTTACAATTCGCTGCTGACCAGCCTTGGGCCTCTCTTTCTCGTTTCTCTCTTAGTTTCCTTTTTCTCATGCTTAGTTCTAATTTTCTTGGCGTAAGGATTCGTATGATTTTGTTGACGGGGCGTCATGTACAGTTCCTGATGAACGAGTTTGAGCTTTTCAATGCTTGGCTTGTCCATCAGATGCCGAGTTCCATTGATGAATCTCAAACTCCAGTCCAGAGTGGCATTGTAATTTTTTTTGCTTCTCAACATTCTCTTTGTGATCTCGGGAAAATGCAGAATAACGTCGTTAAACAAGACACTGTTCTCTAGGACAGTTGAGAGCGCTGAAAAAAATAATTATACGATTAACTCTGGTTTTTACATAATTATATATATATATATAGTTGTTTAAAAAATTTTATACTTTTGAATACATATTTTCTCACCCAGATTCACTGTCGAATTCTCTAATGCTCCGTTGTCACCAGGTATAAATTTTTTATTCTCAATTACCGGGCGACTCGTTTCAATAGTGCTGACGGCATGCTCAACAACCATCGATATCATTTTGTACTGATTTTCGTATTCCCCGTCTTTTTCTCGTAATTCATTTACGATGAGCAGACGATCTTTTCGATGATCCAGAAAAGACTGTACGACTGAAGATTTAAATTGATGCATGTATTGCAAATATATGAGTGCATAAATAAAAAAAATTGAAACAAAAAATTAATACATACTCATGCGCTCCTTTGAACTTTTAGTTTCAGCGGTTTCAGCATTGTTTACCTCTTGCGCAAGCGCAACACGTGGTTTAGCTGACGCGATTGCGAGAATGATCAACAATTGAAATGAAAGCATGATTTTTAATGTCTATTTCAATGCAGATACCATAAAAAAAGTTTTACAGGCTGTCTTTCTCATAAGACGTCATATCGATCGATATAAACTGAATCAGTGAATATTCGACACGCCGGGAACGTGAAAAATGTCAAAATTCGCATCAACACGTAGCATACGCTTCCCGGCCGTGGCCATATTGAAATGAGCGCCATCTGGCCACATAGTTGCTGAAAAGTAGAAGAGCTCGCTGTCAAAATGACGATAGATTTATTTACTCGGTAAATAACGATATTACAGAGACAATATTCTTGAAAAGCGTAGTTTAGTGACACTGGAATCGTTATTTTGTTCACTTTGATACAATATTTTAAAACAACATAAAACTTGTTGTATGAATCTTGCCAAGAATAAGCTCCATGCATAACCATTCGACAGCTCGACGTTATCAAAAAACCTTGTCGTATTGAAGTTTCGTCACAGTTTAGACTGAACTCTGAGTGAAATAAAAGAGTTGAAAATAAAAAAAAGTGGGGACTGTAGTTCTCGAACATCTCAATTATAATCAATAACGACATCAGTCA
Organism: Cremastinae sp. A BG-2022a; assembly: GCA_030522545.1. NCBI lineage: Eukaryota > Metazoa > Arthropoda > Insecta > Hymenoptera > Ichneumonidae > Cremastinae sp. A BG-2022a. The sequence goes on along the minus strand of JAPYYW010000117.1, from coordinate 32,191 downwards.
TGGCAACCATGCAGGAAGCAAGATTGGACGTAAGTCATTTCCATCATTTCTCTTAATAAACATTTGTGAATTTTGTACGTGGCAATTGCAGTACATTATAATTAAATATGCTACAATTGTTTTATCACAAGTATCGTTTATGATCACAAATTTTTGTAACATAACCTCAAAAGGAATTTGTATACAGATGACTAGTTCTGTCGTTTGATGTCAAGTGTCAAAATTATCTGATCTCCAGCTGGAATATCTTGTTAAGCGTATATGCACAAATTGAAACAGTGCACTTGTGATTGAATCATTTTTCCAGATGTACGATGATGCCATGTTCAACGTTGACCCTCAAAACGTGGAGGGAGAAATGACTGTAGGTGTAAAGAAACAAAAAGCAAACCTTGGAGAGCCGGACTTCAACACACTGGATGAGCCTATCAGAGATACGATTGTAAGTTTTTCCATAATTTGATTGAAATTGTATCAAAGCGGTACAACGATTAATAGTGATTAATGTTTGATACAGCTCAGGGATGTCAGAGCTGTTGGCAAAAAGTTCTACCATGTTATTATTCCAAGAGAGAAAAAAAGTCTATTGCAAGAGTGTATGTATAAGAAATGGAATATATTTGAAAATAAAGAGCACTGGAGTTATTCATTTTATTAGCTGTTCTAGTGCTCTTTATCAACTCTTAAAATTTTATTATTTTTATCATAATCAATTAAAGATGTCAAAATATTTCAGGGGATCTTTGGGGGCCTTTGGTACTCTGTACATTTATGGCTATGTAAGATATTTTCATTTTTTTTGTAAAATTCAGAATTTGTATATATTTTTTTATGATTTCAACTTATTGTTTGCTTTTTTTAGGATTTTACAAGGTTCTTCCGATGCCACTGATTCCAATGACGGAGGTCCAGAGTTTGCAGAAGTTTTTGTGATAGTATGGATAGGTTCCATGATTGTTACATTAAACTCCAAACTCTTGGGTGGCAATATGTAAGAATCTGTTACTTCTGTGCAGAACCGTATGTAGTAATTTTACGAAAAAAAAAAACAATCTTTATTTTTGCAGATCTTTCTTCCAAAGTGTCTGCGTTTTGGGATATTGCCTACTACCAACCACGATTGCTCTCATTGTCTGTAGAATAATATTGATGGTGAATCAAACAATGCTTTTGTTCATTTTACGATTAATCGTGGCAATGACTGGCTTTGCTTGGGCTACATATGGTGAGATTTCTTGAAAACTCGAAAACTATGAATTTCTAAATAAAAATGTGACACATTTCTTTCAGCTTCGATGATCTTTTTGGGAGACAGTCAACCACCGGGAAGAAAGGTCTTAGCAGTATATCCCATATTCCTGTTTTACTTTGTAATCTCATGGTTAGTCATTTCTCACACGTCATGAAACTACTCAAGATTCCAATCGAGGAGCTGTAAAAAAGATAAAGTGAAAATTCAGCACAAACACATTTTTTATTAAAAAATGGAGGAAAACGAATATCCTTTCGAGTCCAATTCTTGCTAACGTTCTCGTCCACTATTCGGACCTGAGAAAATAAATGATTCCCCGATTCTCGATGAAACGTTAAGATTTCTTCCCGAAACCGTTTGCATTCCATTCTGTCAATTAACGACGACGAGAATTTCGAACTAAAATATCCATTCACTCACAAATCATTATCTTTTCTCACTAGATCTATCGACTATTCATTTTTTTACACGCACGAAAAGAAGGCCATTGTCAGTTCCTCATAGCTTTTGTTTTCTTTTTCACTTAATTTGTACATTGAATCATCGTAGCCAGTATTTACACGATTAACATTCTTACCAAAACTGCAAGTAAATTCGTGTTTGGTATTCATGTACATTGTATATAATATTTATGTATAGAATATATTAAATAATAATAACGAATAATTGTCGAGACGTTTTTTTTGTCGAAAAATACATTTCGATGAAATAATTTTTACATGTGGAAAAAATACCTTTTCAATTTTCTAAAGAGTTCTCTACTGTCGCAGTGACCGGGATAAGCGTTGAGTGATTTTTGGATGGCGAGGTAACTCGTCTGAAGATCTCCGACCTCGTGAGCGAGATTGGCGCTGTTGAAATGAGCCTCGTACATGTAGCCAGCGATCCCGGCAGCCGCGTGGAAATACGTCCGAGCCGCGGTCACGTTTCCTTTCTTCATTTCCAAAACACCGAGATTGTTGTAAGAAGCCGCGTGTCTGTTGTCCGCGATGGTCGCCAGTCGAAGACACTCCTCAGCCATTGTTAAATCGCCCAAACACTGTTTTTGGGAAAGAAAAATTATTTTTTCTGCCCCAATCGTGATAAACGGAGATTGTAAATACTTACGATTGCGATGTGAGAAATATTGTACCAAATTTCTGCGACGTTTTCATCGTTCGCTAGACTCAGGGCTCTCTCGAAGCAGGAAATCGTGTGATCGTACTGCTGGGCATAAAAACAGCACAAACCGAGATTGTTGAGCAGCTCGGCGTTGTAGACTCCCATTTGGAGGAGTCGCCTGGAGAGACGAACGGTGAAAATTTCTTCGGAACGATCGAAAGATATTTATTTACCTGTAATAACGCAAAGCTAATTCCGGTTGATCATTGTAGAAATGATGCATTCCTATGCTGGCGATCGCTTCGGTATTAGACGAATCCTCTTGGACAACGTTCTTGTAATATTTAACCGACATAGTAACGCTGTTGAGACCCTCGAAGAGCCTCGCCATTTCCGTTAGGATGCTCACGTCGTTGGGAAAATATTCTAGGCCGCGTTTGCAGAGGTCGAGCGCGCCCAGAGGCTGATCCAGTCGCACGTAAACCCTGATGAGTCGCAAAATCGTCTCAACGTTCTTGCAATCCTTGAGGGCGGATTTGAATTGTTGCTCGGCGTCTCTTACTAAGCCGAGGGCGTAATAACACTTTCCCAGCTGAACTTTCCACCACCAGTCTCTGTACTGACAGTACTGAGTCGCCTGAACTGCCAGATCGAGAGCCTTGAAAATCAAACCGGCGATAAGCAATAAAATATCGATAAAGAGTAATCGCGTAACAAAAAATTAAAAGAAAAATAAACTTACGCATCTAATGTCATGCTCGTGATAATAAATGTACTCGAAGAGCGGTTTTGCGATCGCTGGCTTGCCGGCGTACTTTGATATGTTCAATCGTGAAAGTTGAATGAAAGGTCCGTCCGGTTCGGTCAGCATCGACGCTGTCCCCAATCTGCGCAAATTAAATTTTATCGCTATTTTTTCCTTTGATCAACGTTTCAAGAATTTCTTCTTACTCTACCACGAATCGAACGAAATTTTCTCGTCCCGCCGGTGAGAAAGAAAATTCTTTTGTAAATTTATGCGGAAGCTTTCGTCGCTTCCCGTTCGATCGCTTTTGCAGATTTTATTGCGAAGAAAGAAACAGGCATGAGTGTACCTGACGCTACGTCCGCTTATCGCTGTTATTGGCCTCGCGGTCATCGCCGTTCTTGGCGTTCTCAGAGCCTGTTCGACGCTCTGGGAAACTGCCGACTGCGTAGCTGGTCTCGCTATCCCGGTGACTGGCCTTCCTGACTGCGTTTTCGGACGAAAGCCTTGGCCCGTTATGGCCGTGCCAGGATTTTTCAAAGAAGTCCCCGGCCTTGGCATCGACGCGATCGTGTAATTGTCCAACAGACTCTCGGCTATTCCTTCCTCCTCGCCTTCGATGTCGTCAACGTACAGCTGCATTGTCAGGGCACGCATTTTTAGAACCCAGACTGACTGCAGAAAAAATTCAGAAATAAAATTTATATAAAAAGTATTATAAATTATATGGAGGAAATCTCGATTAAATTTTTCTTTGTCTTTTGGTAAAAACGACGGAAGTAGTTTTTTTTAGATTCTCGACAGCAACCCTAATTTTCATTGATCATAGAAGTGTTTACTCTCCACGTTATATACAAAAAGTACACAGTCATTGCTTTTTCTAAAAAGTTCACTATTTTACGATTTTATTATGCAGTTTATAGATATCATTTTTTCATTTACTTGATCCAGTGGACTCTTCTTCAACAGATTCGTGCATACTGTGGTGCATTCCTCATATTTTCGCCTGTGGAATAAACTGAGAGCAGTTAAGAGTTCCATTCTATGAAACGTTCGGCATCGACCGTTCGCCTGGAAACGCAAGTTCACTGTGGCAGGTGTTCGCGTACGTTTATGCCTGATGCTTATTCTAGGAAAATATTGATTATTTTCCCTCTCTCGTAAACCATTATAATGCTTATACGCTTTTATAATAATTTTCACTAAAATAAAAATAATTTTTGTTATAATTTTGAACATATAGGGACGACAGTCGATTGTTTTTTTTTTCGACGTGCAAAAAACGTTCTAAACGTCAGACTTCTTTTAAAATTTTACGGCGTACGGCTGTACGGAATTATTCATGTAAAATAGTTTCAAGACAACAAAATATGTCTGGGTAAAAAGAAAAAATTTTTTCAAACGTATACGTTGGGGAATATTTCAGATGTAAATTTTTTATTTGAAATTTGTAGGCAACAAGATATATCGAATCAAATTCTCGGGCAAAAGAATATAGGGGAACAGTGCACGGAGAAAAGTTTGGAAGAACTGCACGAAGCATTTTTAGTAAGTTTATTCAACTAGAAAATTGTAGGCAAGAAATTTAATGCAATTGTTTATTTATTTTTTTTAAGGCAACAGAAAATGAGCGCATGAATGAACCTCAATTGCAAGATGCAATTCGGGACATTTTGAAAATTAATTATGAGGCTAAGGACATGCACACTTTATTTTTGAAGGTAAAACTTATCAAAAGCCGTGTCTTTCTACAATTGATTATAACAAGAGTTACCCAATGTCAGATAAATTCAGGAAGAAATGGATTTGTAACTTGGGATGAATTCATTTCTTACATTCTACTGGAATTTCAAGATAAAGATGCAAGCTGGCAATGGCAAACGCTGGAGCCACCCCTGGCCGGAATCCCGATTGTTTTGAAAAATCATCACCGTTCCCCCATATCAAGAATTCTGTTTTGTCCAGAAGTTCTCCCAGTATAAAAAATTACCGATTTTCCTCTTTTTATCTTCTTTTTTGAGAATCTATCATTTTTATTTTGCAGTAGGACAGAACTTCAAATTTTCTCAGCGGTTGTTACATAACTGCCAGCGCCGATGGACTAATTAATTATTGGTCGCTCGATCTTAAATACGAGCGATCCGTGAATTCTGTAAATCGTGCGTGACTTGGACTCATAGATCAATTGTTCTCATATCACCACAATTTTGTCACAATATCGTCCTTTCTAGCTTTTCTAAAGGTCTGTCCGTCAATTATCACGGACGTAATAGTCATGCCCGACGTTCAAATCGTGTGCACGAGTTCGACGGAGCTTGATTTACGATTTTACGACATCGCAGCAAAAAAATTTGATCTGCGACTAGTAGTAAAAATCATATTTTTATTTCTTCATATATAATTGAAAGAAACTTGTAAATATGATTTTAAAAAACCCCAGATTTCACGACTGGAGAGTGCAGTAGTTTGCATGGGCTACCATTTCAATGTCGACGTGAGAGAAGGTTCGTACATCCTCCTGGGTGACACGAGCGGCTCCGTTATCGTCATGTCGTTCAACCCTTCCGACAAAGGCCCATTCAAACACTTGCTAGATCAGGACGGCGTTGGTTATCATCTTTACACTTCGATTCTGAAGGTCTGAAAAAATAAAATATAACATTCCAAGTGAATGTAACAACAGCGAGCTGATTTCCGAACGTAAATATTTCCAGGGCGAATTGTCTAGCTTGAAAGTAACGGAGTTCAAAAACGTGCACACTAATTGGGTGAATCAGATCGCGTACTTCGTGACTCTCCGAGCCTTCATCTCGTGCAGCAGATGCAGCAAATGCTCGCTCTTCCTGAGTGATCCGACCGGGACGAAGATGACGTACAAATTCGTAGTCGAGAAAGGATTGTCGTGTTTCACATTTTGCGAAGGTTCGACGGAATTGTCCAGAGCCAGACGTCGTCTTTTTAACTCGAATTTTAATTATCAGAGAGCCAATTGCTGATGACCGGCGGGCCCGACTGCTCGGTGCGCCTCTGGAATCCCTTCGTGACGAACAAACCGAGCATAGTTCTTCGCGGTCATCACGCTGCCATTTGTGCGATCGTGTCCCAAAATTCAGGTACGCGACTCTACACCGTCGCCAAGGATCGATGCATCAAAGTCTGGGATGTCGGAACTCAAGCTTGCATCCAGGTTTTTTTTTATCCTTTGAATTATAAACTCGTTTTATATTTTCCAAGTAAATCCTGGATTTAAAAAAAATATATATTTCAGACTTACAATAATTTGCCTAGCGAGCTCGGTGAACACACGGAGCTCTCGATTATTTATGAAGACATTACTCACAAAATGATAATAGCCAGTATGGTGATCGCCGTGATCGTTTGTGACAAAGTCATCGACCAGGATGCCTCGGACGGGTTCACCCACAGCCAGCCAGTCTCCTGTGTTCTTTACAATTCTCTGTTCAGAGTGGTCGGTCGGGAATATTCTGGATACGGATTTTAATACGATTTGAAATACGTTTATAAATTCTTGAGGTGGAAGAAATTTGTTTCAGATCGTCTCTGTCGGTCTGGACTCGTGCATAATCGTTTGGGATCCCTGGTTGGGACGCCGTTTGTTCCTCGTAACCAAGGCTCACAGTCAATTGCATCTTGGACAATTGATCGGGATTGAGATAACAGCAGCGAGCTTTGACCCCTCGCAGCAATTATTGTTGACGGGCGCGAGAGATGGTTCCCTCAAAATGTGGAATTTCAATACCGGAACTTGTCTGAGAAAGATGTCGATCGACGAAAATTGGTGGATAAAAACTCTCAAAGTCGTTTTCACTAAAAATCGTTACCCTCATTGGATTCTTGATTAAATTTTTCAGCGAGGTAACGAGCATAGTGTGGCTGAAAAATCGAATCTTGTGCGCCGGTTGGAATCGTCGAGTGACAGAGTTCGCCGACTCGGAGACAGGAGTGCACAAGAAAAATTGGGAAATCCGTCACACCGAGTACATTTTGTGCGCGTCTGCTACATGTCCTCAAGCTCTGGCCACAGCTTCTTACAACGGGGAAATCGTGCTTTGGCGTCTCGAGACTGCACAGCCATACAGAAGATATCAAGTGAGCGATCCGACAAGACGGTAAAGACAAATGTTTACTGGAAAATGGAAATTTTGCCAGCTAAACAATTACTTTTGCATAAAATCATGAATCTTCGATTTTTCCAGTTACAAAATAGTTTACAAAAAAGAGCCGAAGCAAGAGATAAGTCCGAAAGTCGTGAAAAAAAGATCGATGAAGAGGTCCGTCACGAGTAAAATAATCGGACCAACATCGTCGACAATTATTCACAGTGAGGACTCGACTATCGAAACAACAGCGCTGGGAATCACAAGGACCGTCGCTGCCAGATCTATCATTTTCTTATCCTCCCGCGAATCAAATCCAGAAACCGGAAGTTTACTCGTCTCGTTGGAATCCGGTTTGATTCAAGTGTGGACTCATCATACCGCCGCTGGGTTCTTGGCAGCTTTCACGGCGATTCACACGGAAAAAGATTATGCCCAGGCACTCGCCACTGATCCGGAAAATGAATTTCTCATCACAGGTTTGTAGATCAAATATTAAGTCTGCAAAAAATTTTTTTTAAGTTGAATTACTCAGTAACTCGAAGTGTTCAGCTGGTTGAGGCTGTTATCATTTCTTATTGAATTAAAAGTTGTTTAATACTTTAGTATTGTTTAAAAATTGTCTACGTTCGTTCGAGATAAACGTGTTGTCATAACAAGGTTTCTCAGGGACTAGAATCCTCGATCCAATTTTTCAAATAACAAAGTTGATTTAACTTTAAGGACATGCAGCCGGTTACATAAAAGTGTGGCTTCTAAAAAATTACGTCTTGTCGAATCCGCCGAAAGTGTCGATCCCGTTGCTGAGACTGGAATTTCCATTTCTGTGGCAAGATCGTATTGTTGGTAGAGCCAAACGCGCGATTAAAGATCAAAAATGGCCTCTGCTACTGACCTCCGTCAAGGGACACACGAGAGCCATCAACAGCGTGGAATTTATTCAGTCCGCTCAAATAATCATCAGGTTCGATTCGAAATTTTCTGAAAAATAACTTAGTTATTTGTGAATAATTAATTTGTTATTTTTTTAAGTGGTAGCGATGATCATACTGTACGGTTGTGGACTCTGAGTGGACGTTACATCTCGACACTTGGAACTTTCCGACCATGGCTGACACTTAATCCAGAGACTCCGGCGAACGTTTACCTGACGAATTGTCGAATTCCTCCGGACATAAAACGGATTGGAAGCTCGACTACGATGAAAGTAAAAAAATTCTCTTTTTGTAATCAAACAAAATGTTGGCGACATTAAAAATTGTTTCTCAAAGGTCTTGAGAGGTGGCTTGGCCGAGGAAGTAATCGAAGACAAGGCCGAAAAATCCGACGGAAACGTCGAAATCTCCGAGGACGATAAAGAGATTTTGTACGGAGCTCCGTTCGACACGAAAATTCTTGACGAATATTACGACTTGTTAACAGAGGAAAGGATCCACGAGAAAGCACCGATTCTCGACAATTCATTGGCATACGTACACAAAACTTTATAACAAAAATATTTTTGAATCTACAAAAATTCGAACCATAGATATACTTTACAGACACACTTTTATACCTTTCAGATACCGGTTTACACTCATTTGACAACTCACGAATTTAAAACAATCGAGGTTCCGAAAAAACCAGCATTTCTTAAAAAACCACCCGTAGTTCGATCATTATTGGCGTAAGTAATTTTAAATTTATTGTATAACATTATTATCTTAAGCCTTTTAATGTCCATTCATTTCGCACTTGTAGAGCTGTCTCAAAGTTCAAAAAGACCGCATCTTCGACTCAATCGGGCAAAAAGGGTCAGGAGAGCAGTTCGGTATCCATCGGATTGCAAACATTCGGCGAGAATTGATCGCTTCTATAATCAAAAAAAAATGCAATTTCGTAAAAAGTCGACTTTTGGACACCTAAAATTAATCAATTTTATTAATCAGGAATTTATAAATTAAGAGTACAATTAAATAGGAAAAATTAAGGAATAATTTTAATTTCTTAACTCACGATAGAAATATTATTGTAAAATGATGTAATATATATATTTCGATATACGTGCTAACAGGTTCGAATGATTTTAAATCGTTAAATTCATGATGCAACAAACTCGAGACCTTTTAGTAATCTAATTATTGGATGAGACTGTTGTTCATCACTGAATAACGAGGCGGAGTTTTCCAGATAGCGCTCGATGTTCGCTGCAGGCGTTCTTTCTTAATTCCCTTGAACATCTCACTTAGGTCAGGAGTACACTTTTTGGCACCAAAAAATGCTAACACGACACTCATTGGAATATATTGTTGGATATTAAGTTGAGTCCTCCTTATATCCGCTAAAAATAATTATAAAAGATGAGCGGATACGATTTTTCCGCTACGCGGAACGAAATTGCCGCTTTTCGGCTCCGGAGAGGAGAAAAATAATAACTGACAACAAAATAAAAAATATAATGCAGTGACTTACGTCGTGCCCAAAGAGGAATAGCATGTTTTGGTCTAGTCTCGTCATCACTCGCATCATCATCGTCGTCTGGTTCGCTTTCCAACACGTAGCTGTTCAGTTCCTGCGATTTAGAGACGGTGCTTTTTGCCTGAATAAAAATTTAGTATAATGCAAGTTCTGTTTTGCAAGTCAAGATCGTAGAAAGCACGATTGACTTTAATTATTGTACCTTGTACAAATACTGAGCTTTGATTCGGGCAGCCTCCGCAGCGGCTTGCTGTTGCGCCCTGGCTTCCGCAAGTTTTCGCTTTTCAGTTTCTTGTTCTCGCTTCTTCTGTTCAGCAAGTTGCTGCTCTGCTTCCTCCTGCTCCTGCAAAGTCAAGAGTTTCATTTGCTCCTCTTGCCGACGCCTTTCTTCTCTCTCCTAAAAAAATTGTCAAGTCCACGTATAAAATATTTCATGTTTCGTCGACGTAAATAAAAACAATGACGAACCAGGGCTCGTTGTATCTGCAACTGTCGCTTTTTCTCATATTCTTCTCGTTGCTTTTCTTGTGCCAAAAGAGCAGCTTTGGCTTTTTCTTCTCGTTCTCTCTCTTGTTTCAGTCTCTTCTCCATTTCAAGTTTTTCCTTGGCCTCTCTGGCCAATTTATTTTTCAGTTCTTTCTCCTCTCTTTTTCTGAAAAAATGTTACACGTGTAAAATTTGAACGCTCTCAATTCTCACCTCTTTTTTCAATTATTTACCGTCTTTTCTCTTCGCTCAGAGCCTTCAGAGCTTCCTCTTTCTTTTTTCTTACATCGATGTCATTGACCTTTTTTATTTTCTCAGCCAAATTATCATTCGATTTAGACTTTGTGAGTACTTTCGACGGTTGAAGGAAAGATTCCACTGACGTTATAAGATTCGATTTAGTCGCCGACAATGCCTTCTTTTGCTAAAAATTATTCAGAATTTTTAACATTGTAAAGTTTTTAAAAAAATGAAAAATTATAATTAACTTACGTTTACAATTTGGTCATTAGCAGGCGTATTTTGAATTCGATTTACTGATGCAGGCATTTTCAGTCGACTCTTGGTGATAGGTGTTATTCTCAGATGCTTCTGATTTGATTTTTCAATATCCATCAGTTTCATATGTTTCTGCACAGAATTCGGAACATTGTTCTGAAATAGAGTAACCATTTTTTTTCAATTATCAGTTCGTAATAGTCAATATTAATAATTATAAAAAATAGAAAATCTTTTCTAATAGAAAAATTTAAAAGTTTTAAATATGTTTGGCATTTTTTTAGAAGTTTACCTCCTTGATCTCCTCGTTTTCTTTTTGCTTTTTCTGGATCGCAATTTCCTTGGCTCTATGGAGCGATTTCCGAGCTGCTATTTGAGCTGCGCTCGTACCCGTCTGCGTGAACGTGTTATTGGCAGCAGCAGCAGCCATAGCACGGGTTTTTGTTCTGGTTAGTCTCGGGGGTGTATCGATATCTACTGTGCTTGGATTGATCGAGCCAACCTGCTCAAAGGCCTCGACACGTTTCCTCACAGATTCTTTGGAATACGGGCTGAATAGCTGAGCCGGCTTGTGCACGACTTTCTTCGTCTTTAAAGCTTTGAGACTGAGCAATGTTGGTTTTATGCGCGGTGGTGTCGACGGGACAACGTCGTGGTCGTCGTCCTCGCTCAAAAGACTGGATCGCGTAAAATGTTTCTTCCCATTTACCTAAAAATATTTTTTTCCAAATAAAACAAAGCTTAATAAAAGTTATCTGGTTGAAAACTAGGTAATCATGTGTCTTCTAAATATTACCAAAAAAAACAGTTATATGTATATTTTTTACTCACTTCTTTGGAATGGGTTTTCTTTTTCACGGTATTGGTTTTTTCCTCGTACTTCTCAGGCGACGATTCATCTTCGGTGATCAACGCGTTGAAGTCCGAAGTCTTTTTCGTAGATTTTGATCGTAATCGAGGTAAACCCGTATCCCGTTCTTCGGCCTGTTCGTCCTCGTTTACGAGGGTTTTATTCCCTTCAGATACTCGCGGACTCGTTACTTGTTTCGTGATTGTGACAGTCTCGTTCATTCTTGAAGGCATTTTAACACTTTCGAGGACAACGGTGACGTTCATCATTTTCCGATCGATCGTCATACTGGTGTTTGGATTCATTGTAGAGTTCATTGGTATACTCTTCCCTATAGCATCCTCATACATGGACGCTTCGATAGTTGTGTCACTTTCTGGAACAACGATGGAATCCTCAATAACATTGGCCTTTTTGGCCGATGGCTGGGACGATTTTTTCTTATTTCCACCACTCGACGACGCGCTTTCACTGGAGTTCTCGCGTTGACGCTTCAAGGGCAAGGCACGCTTACCGGATTGTGGTCTATCGACCATATCGCCATTACTGGTTGATCTAGCGAAACTGTCTTCAATTTCCTGTTTGATAACCAGCAATTCACTGCTATCTTTATCCAGTACCGATTTCTTATTAATTCTGCCAACTTTTGACGGTCTCAGAACTTCCTCATCGTCCGAACTACTGTTTGATGTTTTTGTTCTTTTCATACGACCCGCACGAGGTGCGGTCTTGTTCTGACTCTTCAGAGTTTCTTCGTCGTTCGATGGTCTTCGCAGCTTCTTCGTCAGCCCAAGAGACTGCTGAATCTTTATATTTTCGCTTGCCTTCTGAGAGGCTGCTCTGCGAGATCTCGTAGATGGTGCTTCGTCGTAAGTCTGATCGATTATCTGCGTAGATTCGGAGATGAGAGACGATTGTACAGAGTCCGTGTCGATGACATCGTCTTCAGGTATTGTCTGTATTTGCTTTACATAACGTTTTTTCTGCACTCTTGGCGTTTTTGGGATTATTACAGCCGATGCGTCATTTGGAATCTGATCTCGCAGATCCCGCATGAAATCCAAAGTTTCTGTTTCAGCATTTTTAGTGAATTTGAGAAATTCCTCATAGCTATTGTGCAAATCCGTTAACTTTTCGTTTACTATACTTATGATCTTCTCCTTTGTCCAGCCGTTCATGGTGAAACCTGCAAAAAATTAAGTTATCTTTTCACGGGGTTGCTCGGAAATAAATAACTATTGCAACACGAATTGAATAATTTGTAAACACGCACGACACTCACGTATATAAAAACTCGGTGCTTATGGCCGACAAAATTGTGCAAAAAGTGCGCCAAATGCTTGTACAGACCTGTCTTAACCGCGACGGTTCATTCGTTAAATGACAGTACGAGATATCTAGTACTTTGGCAAGGCACTGCTTGTCAATCACAACACAAACTGATTAATACTTTTAAAAAAATAATAAAATTATTTATCAGTTTAAATAATAACGCTCATAATTCAGGAAACCGTTTTGTACTCTCGCGATGGCGGTTTTCCGTATAAAGTTGTAAACCCGCTTCGCCGCCGTTTATCGCAATAACGCCTTTTTCAAAATCCCGGAAACGAACGCCATCTGGAGGGCTTATTTAAAAGTAACAGGCAGAGCACTCTGGGAAAAATTTCTTGAAGCTTCCATTCACTACCAATAACAGATGACGCTACTGCGATTTTCCTTGCACGATTTTTCACGTGTGAAACACCGCATGGAGTTCAATTTTGTATCAAATGTCTTTCAGACGTGCTTGATTTATTATAAAATTATGTTAAAATCGCAAAGATCTAAATATATTTTGTAAAAGCTAGAAAGAGTATATTTTTGCATCAAAACGGAAAGAGGTTAAAAAAATAAAAATGCACGACGCAATAATTATGTCTTCAAAGTTGAACGGTTCGAAACACTTGGACCCGAATCGTCTCACTTTCTCAATTTTCACCGCCGACGATATTCGGAATTTGAGCGTGCTGAAAATTTCTACACCACTGTCTTTCAATATTTTGGGACATCCGCTCAAAGGTGGCCTTTACGATACGGCTCTAGGTTCGTAGAATAATTAAAATTATACAGTCAATCTTTTTCAATGTAACGTTCAAAAATGTTTCCTCTCGCAGGACCTCTGAATAACAATTCGGATCCATGTGCCACGTGTGGCCAAGGCGTAGTGAAATGTCCTGGTCATTTCGGTCACATAGAACTGCCGCTGCCAGTGATAAATCCACTATTCCACAAAACACTCTGGACAATACTGAAATTGTCCTGCCTGAACTGTCATACCCTTCAAATTCCGAGACATACAAAAGTTTTGCTCACAGCCAGCTTGCGACTCATCCAGGAAGGTTTTGCCAATGAAGTAGAGGGCTTGGAGCAGGAAGTTGGATCCGCAGTTGCCAACATGAATCAGATTCACGACGCTGAAATTGAATTTATAAAAGATATCATCGATAGTTATTGCGAGACTGCCCGCAACAGACGCAGATTTGAGAGAATCTCTACCTGTACGGAAACTGACTCTTCTCTCAACAGTAAAAGCCTCAATACCGAGTGGCACAATCATGTGGAGACTGTGCTCAAACAGCATACCTCTAGCAAACTTTGCATCAATTGTCGTAATTCTATACCAAAGATAACTATACTCAAGAATAAAATAATGACCACAAAAGCTCCAAACGTTGAGCAGTAAGTATTTGAAAGCTCAGAAAAGTTGATTTTTCAAGTTAATTCAATTAAAAAAAAACATTTTATCGTGTTTGCAGTGACCCAGGAGAAAGAATCATTCACAAGTTGGAAAATGTCTTCATAATGCCAGACGAGTCGAAGGAACATCTCCGCGCGATATGGCAAAATGAGTCTGAAATTCTGCGCTCAATAATCCCGTGTCTCAGCAGAACCGATCTCGAGTATCCAACGGATCTCTTTTTTTTCGAAATCATACCCGTACTCCCGCCGATCGTACGACCAGTTAATATTCTCAACGACCAGACGATCGAGCATTCTCAGACCCAAGTTTACAAGTCAATTATTCAAGATTGTCTCGTATTGAAAAATATCATACAAACGATAAGAGACGGTGACACGAGCCAACTTCCGGAAGAGGGGAAAGTAAGTATTTTCGGGGATGACAACGTTTATTATTTGAGCTAACCAGAATCAAATTTAGCAGATAAAATGTATTTTTTAATTCGCAGCTCGTATTGGATCACGTGAAAGGTTCGAGTCCGATAGAAAAACTGCACAACGGATGGCAAGCGTTGCAAGCGAACGTCGATCACTTGATGGACCGAGAAATGAGCAAGACTTCGGAGTCTGCGAATTGTCAAGGTCTGAAGCAGGTTATTGAGAAGAAAGAGGGAATAATCCGTATGCACATGATGGGCAAGAGAGTTAATTTCGCGGCGCGCTCTGTCATAACGCCCGATCCGAATCTGAACATCGACGAGATCGGAGTACCTGAAGCATTCGCTCTGAAACTGACGTATCCGGTTCCCGTGACTCCGTGGAACGTCGCGGAGTTGCGAAAGCTCATAATGAACGGTCCGGATGTCCATCCGGGCGCGGTGCTGATCGAGGAGGAAGACGGATTCGTGAGACGTTTGAGTAACCAGAAGTGGCACCTGGAAGCCACGGCGAAACGTTTATTAACGGCGGGTAACAAGAAATATTCCAACGGCATTAAAATCGTTCATCGTCATCTGCAGAACGGGGACTGGCTCCTGTTGAATCGCCAGCCGACCCTCCACAAGCCGAGTATAATGGCCCACAGAGCGAGAATCTTGAGAGGCGAGAAAACTCTTCGTCTCCACTACGCGAACTGCAAGGCGTACAACGCCGACTTCGATGGTGACGAGATGAACGCTCATCTGCCGCAGAACGAGGTCGCACGGAGCGAGGCCGCTTTCATCGCCAACGTCTCGAATCAGTATCTGGTTCCCAAGGATGGCACTCCCCTCGGCGGTCTGATCCAGGATCACGTCATATCAGGAGTGAGATTGACACTTCGAGGGAACTTCTTCTCCCGTGAGGACTACATGCAGCTCGTTTATTCAGCGATTTCGGATCACGTCGGACAGCTGACTCTGCTTCCGCCCACGATTCTGAAGCCGGTAAAACTCTGGTCGGGTAAGCAAGTCGTTTCCACGGTGATAATAAACGTGACGAAACGGGGACGGGCTCGGATAAATCTCGAAGCTTCCGCCAAGATTTCGGCGAAGGAGTGGCAAGTTGAAAAAGCGAGGAAGTGGAAATGCGGCGTCGAATTCGAGGATCCGAAAAACATGTCCGAAGCGCAGGTAGTTATACGAGGAGGAGAACTGCTCTCGGGCGTGCTCGACAAAACACACTATGGAGCGACTCCCTACGGTCTCATCCACTGTCTCTTCGAGCTCTACGGCGGATCCTGCTCGACGAGGCTGCTCAGCGCTTTCGGAAAGCTCTTTCAGACTTATCTCCAAGTGTCGGGATTCACGCTGGGCATCCAAGACATCCTCGTTGTCCGCAAGAGCGACGAGAAGAGGAGAAAGATCATCAAGCGTTGCAGGAAAGTCGGCGAGGAGGTGCAACGCTCGATCCTCCAGGTGGTGGACGAAGACACTCCGCGCGAAACCCTGCGAAGCAAGATGGAAGAGTCCTATGCCAACGATCCCAAATTCCGGGCTCAAGTCGATCGCAAGTACAAAAGCGTTCTCGACATTTTCACGAACGACGTTAACAAGAGCTGTTTACCGGCGGGTCTGCTGAAAAAATTCCCGGCCAATAATTTACAGCTGATGGTGCAATCCGGAGCGAAAGGTTCGACGGTCAACACTATGCAGATCTCGTGTCTTCTGGGCCAGATCGAGCTCGAGGGAAAACGACCGCCGCTGATGATGAGCGGCAAAAGTCTCCCGAGTTTCCCGCCCTACGACCCGTCCCCCAGGTCGGGCGGATTTATCGACGGTCGCTTCATGACCGGCATTCAGCCTCAG
This sequence comes from Cremastinae sp. A BG-2022a, assembly GCA_030522545.1. Lineage (NCBI taxonomy): Eukaryota > Metazoa > Arthropoda > Insecta > Hymenoptera > Ichneumonidae > Cremastinae sp. A BG-2022a. Next base: position 15,681 of record JAPYYW010000117.1, on the reverse strand, counting down.
GAATTCTTTTTTCACTGCATGGCCGGTCGCGAGGGTCTCATCGATACCGCTGTAAAGACTTCACGTTCTGGATATCTCCAGCGTTGTCTGATCAAGCATCTCGAAGGCTTGACCGTGAATTACGACGGCACCGTTCGCGACTCGGACGGAAGTCTCATCCAGATGTCTTACGGCGAGGACGGTTTGGACGTTTGCAACTCGAGATTCTTACGGAAAGAACAGATGGAATTCCTCGTGGAGAATCGGCGAGCGATCGTCGACCAGGATCTCGTCGACTCTCTCAAGGACGAGACGACGGAGAGAGCGAGAAACATTTACGGGAAGCTGAAAAAATGGCGAGCGAAGTACGGTAATGAATTGGCGAAGCGGCGAGTTAGCGAATTCGCGAAATTTTCGGCTCTCAACTGGAACCCGGCAAGCTCGAAGAATCAATCGATTCAGGAGGACAGCGGCAGGAGCAGGTCCGCCCTCTCGTTGATGAAAAAATGGGCGAAGGCTGATGAGAAGGTGAAGAAAGCGTTGGCGAAGCAGTGCAAACCCTGTCCTGAGCCGGTAACCGCGAAATATCGGCAAGACCTTCACTTCGGAATTCTTACCGAAAGAATGGAAGCCCTGATCGAGGATTATCTCCGCAAGAAACCTCGAAATCCTACAGGGAGAATCGAGACCGAAGAGATGCGCGATCTCATGGGTTGCAAAGTCACCAAATGTCTCTGCCCACCCGGAGAACCCGTTGGCCTTCTCGCTGCCCAGTCAGTCGGCGAGCCTTCCACGCAGATGACACTGAATACTTTCCATTTCGCGGGTAGAGGAGATATGAACGTCACCCTCGGAATTCCGAGATTGAGAGAAATCCTCATGATGGCTTCGAAAAATATAAAAACTCCGAGCATGGAGATTCCCTTCAAGAAGGACGTGGCCAATTTGGACAAAAGGTCGAAAAAGCTCCAGTTGAAATTGACGAGGTGCGTCCTCAGCGATATCCTGGCGAGCATAAGGATAGATCGGAAATTGGAAACCGACGGTCATCGTAGGCTCGACATCACCCTGACGATAAATTGCCTCCCGTACAAATATTACAAAAACGAATTTTCCGTAAAACCGAAACAAGTTATCGACAAGATCGAGGGATCGTTTTTCAAGGAATTATTCAAGGAGATGAAGAAAATTGGAAAATCGACGGGCTCGTTGTTGCGCGTCGAGGAGGAGAAGAAGAAATCCCAGGTGGATGATCGAGACCTGGACAATATCGACGACGACGACGAGTCTGATATGAGGGAAGCATCGAGGAAACAGTCTTCGAGATTCGATCTGGGTGAGCTGCACGAATCCTCGGATGAAGAGGAGATGGCTGAGGACGCCGATGCAACGCTTTCACGATCTCTCTCGAGACACCGTGAGAACCAGGAATACGAAGATCCCGAAGACGAGGAGATTCAAGACGCCCTCGTCGAACCTGACCAGGACGACACCGAAGTGAGTCCAGAGAACGATTTGCAGGACGATGACGATGCTGACGATCCTTCCTTACCTCAACAAGCCATCGACGATCAAAAAAGAACGGATATTCTCAATACTTACAATTACGCTCTCGACTACGATTACGACGCTGACAAATTTCTATGGTGCAAACTGAAATTTTGGGTAAAAATATTTTATTTTATTTCGCTTTTTATCATCGAGATTGTATACTTTTAACTTAACATTCGCATCTTTCGTTTCAGTTACCTCTTAAAATGTCGAAACTCGATTTACCAACGATATTAAGAACTGTCGCCAAAAGGGTTGTGCTTTGGGAAACGCCTGCGATAAGAAGAGCATTTACCTTTCAAAATAACGATGGAGAAACGATATTGAAGACGGATGGATTGAACATTGTCGTCAGTATCAATAATTTTCAATGAAATATGTTGGTATTTTTTTTTCAAGATCATATTTGTATACGAAATTTATTTTTATTCAGGAAATGTTCAAATACGCGGAAATCCTCGATCTACGAAAACTCTATTCCAATGACATTTACGGTGTGTCTCAAACGTACGGAATCGAAGCTGCGAATCGAGTCATATTGAAGGAAGTGAAGGACGTGTTCAAAATGTATGGAATTACAGTCGACACGAGACACCTGTCACTGATCGCCGATTACATGACTTTCGACGGAACGTTCCAACCACTCAGTCGTAAAGGAATGGAAGATGCTGCGTCGCCGTTGCAGCAAATGAGCTTCGAAAGTTCGCTAAACTTTTTAAAAAATGCAACGCTTCAAAGTGAGAACGAAATTTATCGTTTGACCGATACTGTTTTTTCTCTTTTTTCTTTTTCTTTCGGATTAATCATTTATATATTTCGTAACAGGCAAACAAGACGACCTGACGTCACCTTCCAGCCGCTTGATGACCGGTCAACCTTGCAAAACTGGCACTGGAGCGTTCAGCGTTTACTTAAAAACCCACACGTATCCCATATCTATGTGATTTTTTAATTTTTATAATTTTGTAAATAAATTGTGAAAATGTGCGAATTATATTTTAATGCTTGAATGGACAAAAAATAGAGGGATATAAATGAATACAAGCGAATTCGATTGTTTATTCGTAAATTTGTATGTTTCACAAGGCAATTATTTTTCGATTACAGCTTCAGAAAACTTTCAATAATAATACAATAGAAAAAATATCATCGCGAAGAAAAAATATGCGGTAATAACAACGATAAAAAGGAGACGAAAGTTGGAAAATCTGTGCAAGAAACAATAATCGTAGAAACGTAAGCCGTAAATTTTTACCGCAACGTAAAAAAGTGGAACCTTCAGTTTCTTTTTTACACAGATTACATGAAAGGCTTTTTTATAGTAATTATATTTTAACGACCCAATGTATACTGGGGGCACTGTTTTTTTTCTGCTTACACCTATTTCAACTGATCAATCATTTTTTTGAGTTTTTCCTCATTTGCGCCAGAGAACTCGTCCAACTGTAAGAAAATTAATTTTTCAGTTATCTCTGATGTTAATAAGCTTAAAAAAGAAAAATTTCCTGCATAAATCATACCTTCTTTCCATTCTTGATGAACACAAAAGTGGGCATGCTGTTAATATTGTACTCAGATGCAATATCCTCGTTCTTATCAACATCAACTTTCAGAAAGACTACTGATGGTAATTCCTATATTAAAAAACGTGATTAATAGTGACAAAGCTTTAAAAAACAATAACTATTTTCTTTTTTTAAAATTTATCATTTATCAATAATTCAATTATTATTTAGCAATAATCAATTATTCATGTAAATGTATTGTAAAAATTTTAATTGACTCACTTCAGAAAACATTACTAATTTTGGAGCAATTACTTTGCAGGGGCCACACCAGGTTGCAAAGAAATCTACAACTACAAGCTTATCTCCAGCCTTCTCAAGCTGTTCCTTGAAGTCTTCCTGAAATTTAATTTACATTTTAAATCAAGTGTAATTGAGCATGAGGTAAGGCTATAAATTTTTTCACGGTGGACAAGTGATCGAATTTATAAATTTTTAATGATTAAAATCCAACTGGAAAGTCGATAAATAATTACGTCGCCTGATAAATAATAATTGATAACTCGTCATGCTTATTGGACTGAAAGACTTTGCGCCTTTTATCTTTTATAATCCTGACTCACCATATCTGATACATCGATGATTTTACTGACAGTCGATATCACATGATTCACGAATTATTTTCGTACATTATGTCCGATTTCGATCGTATTTTGTACCGAATAAACCAATTCTTATCAGGGATTACGTTTGAAAAAAAAAAAATTTGTCAGGGAAAAGATAGAAACGAGCTGCGAAATTTCACGCGAATTCTTTTTTTTTTCGTCGCGTTTAGCAACGTGAAATATTCCACGATTCACGAGTCATTGACTACCTAGCAACCGCTCGATTGATATTTTATGAATAATTCGAGCGGATTGCCGTAATTATCGTGTAAGACAAGTGGATATTGTACAAAAGTAAACATCGACGATCGAGGCAAGAAGTTGGCCATGCTAAAAAGACTTGCGACTTTTTATCGAAGCAAGTAAATATTTCTCGACAATTCGACGCAATATTTCGTCACTCTCGTGCCTTTAGGTGTGACATCACTGCACGAAGTTTAGAATGTTGTGCTGCATAGTCGCATCAATTTCCGGCGGACAAGAAAGTTTTCATAAAGAACATATTTTCAGGGGCGTAACGAGGAGTATAACGACCGCGAAGAATTTAGGTCACACGCCGAAGCCGGTAAAAACAGACGAAAGAATTGTACTCTGTACAAATAGCGTGAAAAAAAAAAACTAATCGTGAAATCTAAAGCGGAAAAAAAACGTATGAATCGATCGAAAGTGTGCCGGCGAACGTTCGTATTTCCTCGCAAGGTCAACACTGTACACGTTCTTATCCATCATGCATTATTTCCGCGTTCTCAGAATACGACACGCGAGAAGCGTTGCGACGCTATACATTTTTCTTTTTCGCACGATCGAATTAACAAAAGTTCTAAAAACAATAGCTTCGAATTCAACTTACCACAGATTCAACCTCGTGAACCATCTTGGATGTTTTTTTAGTTGATGGGTATCCTTAGGAATGGACTTGTGTCGTTTTCGTGCCGCGACAACGGGTGCGAACCTTCACGCGAAGAGGACGTATCGATACTGGCCGGAATAGCGCGGAAGATCGTAGTCGCGAGCTCCGTGCTTTGAGGTTAGCGTGAAGAAGCGGTGGGGCGGGAACACGACGCAACTTCGATTACTGGACGCGAAAGACTCGTTTCTGTACCGGAATACGACGAAGGCTCCCGAGTCAATTAGTCCCGAAGTATAAAATGTCGCTTTTTCAACACGTATACTCGTAAATATATGTTTTAAAACTCAATGACTCAGCCATTTTACCAGAAAAAGTAATAATTTTCCTATTCTTAAAACTAATAACTCAAATGTCACTGTAAATTGTAAAGATTATTAAATTATTGTCATCGACTGAAATAATCGTCAAGGTCAGAGTATTGGCGAATTACGCGTGTATGATTCAATCTCTTCATGACGACATGCGGAGTGCACGCGGATGTGTGCACGCCAAAGAATTGGACCATCGCCAATCCGATGTCCTTTATATAATTCAAATCAATCAAGACTCATGTTTTAATTCGACAATGTTTCATTTAGTAGCCGTCCCAAAATTCTTTCGCTTCTACTCTTCGAATCAGATGTAAAAATGCGATAAGAAAAATACGACGAGAAATAAAAATGAAAAAATCTCTTATCTATACGTATATAGTACAATCGCAAATATGTACTGCACGCTATGCAGAAAAAATACAGCAGTAATAAAAATAATAAAAAAAACGTTAAATGTCAATGCATTGTCGTTGCGACAGTTTCGTGATATGTAGCTACAATTATATCGGAGTATTTTCTATATACACATTGTAGAGAATAACTGCATAACTCTGATATGCATTACGTGCGATTGTATCTTGGAGAGGTATCAAGAAAGCTGTGAATGTGTATATAGGATCGTTATTTTACGAAGAAACTTGGCGCCATAGGAGTACTGATCGATGAAATTCAAGGATATCGCGCGTCACCGATCTGCCGTTCTCCTGCAAAAATTAAACTATTATTTTTTTGAGTAATCGAATGAGGGAAGACCACTTTGCGAATCTCAAAGCTAATTTTATTATTTATTTAATTCCTTACAAAACTATGTAATGAAATATAATTGAAATTTATAAAGTTCGTCGGTATATAAATTCAAAAAAAATAACTTTAGGCGTATATTGGCAACATTGAAAAATCGTGAAGTTAGTCATGAAGTGAGCGAAAACAGGGAGAGGGCGTAAATGATTGTTACACACGAATCGGGTGAGTGTGAGTGAGCGGAAATTCGAGGAGAGGGCGTACACCGCGATTGCACACACTTGTCGCGCGAAGACCTCTCTCAATAAAAAATACAGCGCATACACGAAGTACGTGGCGGCGACGAAGCAGGAAGGAAACATGGCCGATGAGAACGAGTCAACGCCGCCGCTTTTTGACAATTTCGAAATCAATAAATCGAACGATTCGGTCGGTCCGAACAACGAGCACAAAGTTGAAAACGAGGATGACGAGCAGGACGACGACGACGACATATTCGCTTCCGCCGTACAAGTGAGCAGCGAATCAACGAACCCCCACTGACAGTCCAGTCAGTAAACAATTATTTTTGTCTCTTACTCATTTCTTTATTAATGCATTTTCCGAAGGATCCGAGCTCTCTCAGTTCTTACAATGGGACTTACGACAATTTGATGGAATCCCAATTGCCAAAATTGTCTCTTCGCAATCAGACCACCGAAGAGGGACCACTGACAGCTTCCAATCGTGGCGCCGCCGTGCCAGACATGGAAGATCTGCACGAAGTGCCGATCAATGACGACGACAATCGTGGTCATGGCACGGGCTCACCAGTTGCACCTTTGTCCCGTTTGGATGAAGTAAGACTCTCTTTTAGCTTCATTCAGATAAATTTGGAGCAAATTTGCTTCTCCTGCGAAAAAAAATAACAGCTCCCATCTTTGTCAGGTTTCAACCGACCCCAGTGACACGACTCTTCAGATAAGTGTAACATCGCCTGTAAAAATTGGCGATGGAATGGGAGCTTATGTTACGTACAAGGTAGAGACGAGGACAAACATGCCAGTGTTCAGAAAGAGGAGTTTTTCCGTCGCCCGACGTTTCAGCGATTTTCTCGGCCTTCACGACAAGTTGACCGAGAAGTATCTGAGAAGCGGGAGAATCATTCCACCCGCTCCCGAAAAAAGCGTTATTGGTACGACCGAATTGTTAATTCCGCTTATGTGTGATCAAGAGCAAAAAAAAAACAATTTTTTTATCTCAGGTATGACCAAAATAAAAATTTCCGGGGACAAAAGTCAGGAACAAAACTCAAGCTCGACTGAATTTATCGAGAGACGACGAGCCGCCCTCGAGCGTTATTTGAATAGAACGGCAGCACATCCGGTGTTGAGCGTCGACCCCGATTTTCGAGAATTTTTAGAAGCCGGTAAGAATTTTGTATGCAGTATTGTTATAATAACATTTTCAAGTGTTTATTGTTATTATATTCTTATCTAATCAGATGAGGAATTGCCGAGAGCCACGAGTACATCTGCACTCAGTAGCGCCGGTGTTATGCGACTTTTTAATAAAGTTGGCGAGACTGTTAACAAGATAGCGTACAAAATGGATGAGAACGACTCGGTAAGACAATTCTGCTCATTCTTCTTTTGCGCATATATAAATTTTCCATTTTTTTTTGTTGTCTTTGCTCACAAAAGGAAATGGGTAAGGTGGGTTGTATGTTATTTTATTTAATAATGAGTCGATAATGCAAGAAAATCAGTTTTACTCTTACGATTCCAGTGGTTCGAGGAGAAAACGTTAAAAATAGATTCTCTCGATTGTCAATTGAGAGCCCTACATTCCGCCGTCGAGACCCTGACAAATCAGAGAAGGGAGCTGGCCAATTGTACCGGTGCAACCGCGAGATCTATCGCTGTCCTCGGTCACGGAGAAGTCGGAGTTTCTCTCGGGAGAGCCTTGGCTCAGTTAGCCGAAACGCTCGAAAAAGTAGAAGCCGTGAGACGGGCTCAAAGCAATAGCGATTTGTATCAATTCGGCGAAATGCTGAGAGACTATGTGGCATTGATAGGAGCTATAAAGGTACAAAAAATCGAGTTTTGTCCCTCGTTGCAAATATTTATCACTATTTTTTTTAAATGAAATTTTTTATTCCGTTTGCCAGGACGTATTCCACGAGCGCGTAAAAGTCTTTCAAAACTGGCAGCATGCTCAGTTGATGCTCAACAAAAAGAAAGAGCAAAAAGGTAGATTGGAGCAGTCGGGTCGGGCCGATAAGACGGGACAAGCGATGAGCGAAGTTTCCGAATGGGAGGCAAAGGTTGAACGGGGTCAGGAGGAATTTGACAATATATCGAAAATGATAAAAAAAGAGGTCGAACGTTTCGAGCTTGTACGAGTAGAAGACTTTAAGAGGCAGCTGACCGAATACTTGGAAACTATGCTCCAACATCAAAATCAGCTGATAAAACACTGGGAAAGCTTTTTGCCGGATGCTCGGGCAGTTGCATGAAACGGCATTATAAATACAATATAAATATATTTTTCATGTTTTCATCAAATTATTACATATTGAATCTATTAGTGTATCTTTATAATAAGCAATATTGTTAAAATTCCATTATCGAAACGCGTACGATGAATTTTTATTGTAAAATATAATAAATTACGAAGTTTAATCTTTCGACTGAATTTTACTTTGTTTCATAACTTTCTTGATTTTTGTTACTTTTAATAAAGGATTTAGTAAAATTATTTTAGCTATTTAAAATGATATATTAATTCAAATTTAGAGCGATAGCAAGCATAACTTCCGGTGGGGAGACGCTCTCTCGCGGCGGTTTGATCAAACTCGTGTCTCATCGCCTCTTTCTTTTTCGTATGGCTACTGGCATCGTGTAGATCCGTAACCATGAAGGTACTCAAATCCATTTATTTACGAGAAATCCTCACTGTTTTTCAAAAATACGATTGTTTTGATTATAAATGGATAATTTTCGAATGCAATGACATTCATATTGTCGGGCTACATTGTAATTTTGTTAGAAAAAAAATTAACCAAAAAGAGAGTCGGTCGCCGATTCGGGGATGCTGAAAAGTGACTTGTGATTGCGATTCTGTTGAAAAGTTTAGAATTTGTGAAAATATTGAAAAAAATTTGTGCTTCTAAGAAAAGAGAACAAAAATGATTAAAATCTACGAGAAATGTCATCAAAACAAAACGATTCGTTTTTTCTAACCTAAAATCATTCGATCGATATTTCTTTTCGTTGCAGCTCAACGTGTCGTTTCCGGCTACAGGATGCCAAAAATTGTTGGAAATCACGGACGAGCACAAGCTCAGAATGTTCTACGAGAAGCGCATGGGCGCCGAAGTAGAAGCCGATCCGCTTGGTGACGAGTGGAAAGGCTACGTCGTACGTGTCGCTGGAGGAAACGACAAACAAGGTTTCCCCATGAAGCAGGGTGTTCTCACTAACGGTGAGTCTGAAAAAAATTATCCTATATTTTTCATGCGAAAAAAAATTCTCGAATGACAGAAAATCAATCCTTTGTACATAATATCATTATGTATTTGTATTTGATAGGTCGAGTACGCCTTCTTCTTTCAAAGGGTCATTCCTGCTATCGCCCACGTCGTGATGGCGAACGCAAACGAAAATCCGTGCGTGGCTGCATCGTTGATGCCAATCTTTCAGTCTTGGCGCTTGTAATCGTCAAGAAGGGTGAACAGGTAAACAAACTCTTATTTTACATGTTCATTGTTTACTCTGGTATAAAAAGAGTGAAAAACTGCACCATGATACACAGGCAGTGTCCAAGCAATGTGAAACAACTTGGGGATGTTCATGTTCATGGAAAATCAAAGGAATTTTAAGATTTGGGAGATTGTGTCTGTACGCTTTCACTCAGTGTACCAATTCTACAGATAAAAGAAAAATTGATATTCTGTTTAAATGGTTATGATGGGAAATGAAATTTTAACGATTTTTGGAATTTTATTTGTAGGAAATTCCTGGACTGACAGACAAGAGTCTACCTCGTAGGCTGGGTCCCAAGAGGGCCGGAAGGATCCGTAAATTGTTCAATCTGACGAAGAACGACGATCTCCGAGCATTCGTTGTAAAACGCCCAATCCAAAAAGAGGGCAAGAAAGAGCGACTGAAGGCTCCGAAGATTCAGCGTCTCGTCACGCCACTCACACTGCAGCGAAAGAGACACAGGATCGCCCTGAAGAAGCGTCTCTCTCTCGCAAGGAAGGAACAGGCCGCGGAATACGCGAAGCTTCTCGCCCAGAGGCAGAAGGAAGCGAAAGCGAGGAGGCAGGAGGAACTCAAGAGGAAACGAAGTGCCTCGATGCGCGACTCCAAATCCTCGGCTCACTCCCACGGAAACGAGCTCTAGAATGTTCCCTGTCTTTAAAATTCATCATCTCGCCACTATCTTGAGATCGTATTAAAAAATAAAATACATTTTACAAGAACAAATAATCCGACTTGTACTTTCTTCATACCAAATGTAAAACACTCTAAAACCAATTTCCTAAAATCTTCATGAATTTTATTATTGAAGAGATTCTTGCACGATCTTCGCTCTGTCATCTCTTCTGTTACTCTGAAATAAATTAATTCTATTATAGATAATTTTTTAATATTTGTGCATCTTTGAGCAGCTAGATTAAAGTTAATTATTTTTGATACTTTTAATATTAGTTTAAAGAATGCAAAGTATTTCTTGGCAATTTTATGAATAAATCTTGAAAATTAGAAGATTTATTTTATATCTCACAAGCAATTATCAATAATCATTTTTTAATTGGTTGAAAAAAAAATTTGGAACCTCAGGTCGTAGAGAGTGACGCCCCCAAGTGACGGCGTTTCTATCCGGTGTTCGATCAGCTGTTCGACTGTCACGAGACGAGAGATCGCCCTCGACGTCGCTCGCCGTAGAATTAATTATTTTACAAGAAAAATGATATTGTACGAATTAAAATAATTTCAAGTAAAATAAAACTGTGCTATTAAAAAGTAAATAAGTTAAAAAAATGTTGCACGACGGTCTAAAAGGTTCCTCGGCACCATCGGACGTCGCCGAGGTATTTACAATCAAATTTCATGAATTTCGAGTATAAATTTGATAAAAAGAGTGCGAATAGGTAACAAATTTAAACGTTCAAGGCTGATGTTCGGGAGGACGAGGAACAGGCTGTAAAATTCAATGAGATTGTTGATCTTCTCGTCGCTGCTGGTTATTTCAGAGCCAGAATAAAGGGATTATCCAATTTTGACAAGGTATGCGTCAACTTTCACAAATTATTAAAATGAAATAATAGATTTAATTTTTATTCCTGCTTAAATCATTCAGGTTATTGGAGGTATGACTTGGTGCATAGAGTCCTGCAACTTTGACGTCGACGTTGATTTACTGTTCCAAGAAAATTTGACGATAGGTCAAAAAATGTAAGCTGCGCAAAACTATTCGATATCCAAAACTTTCTGTAAAATGAATTTTCTCAATTAGTATTTTTTTTCCAGATCTTTGACAGAGAAAATAGTCGCTGTACTGCCAAAAATGAATTGTCCGCACAGAATAGAGCCTCACCAGATTCAGGGATTGGATTGTATTCATATATTTCCGGTTGTTCAAGTAAGAGAGGCCACAAATTTAAGAACGTTATATTTTACCAAAAATTCCAGTAAAGTATGAGTTAAAGATTGAAAAATTCATCTTTTTTTCAGTGGCTTGTCAAAAGGTCGATGGAGAAACGAGCAGAGAGCGCGAGTTTCATGCGTTCCTTTGCAATCGGTCAATTCAACAAGCATCACACGTTTTCCGAAGATCGTCAAGAGAGCTCGTCCAACGATGTTGTCCCGCATGTGCAATCCGTCAAGGTTGAAACAGCGTAAAAACTAGTAAAAAATAATCCTCGGAATAAACCGGAAGTTTCATTCGTTCTCTTTTTTTTTTAATGACAGCGAGCTTACGATCCGAGGCGACGTTTCAAGCGTCGCGACGCTGCTCCCAAGGACGAGGCGACCAAGATTCGCAGCACTCTCCTGGAGTACGGTTCCATGCCAGTCGTGAGAAGCAACACTTCCAGCGATCCGGAAACCGTCTCGGAACCTGAGGATAGCGCGAATCAAACGAAAGATCCGCGTACGGAGACTCGAGAATTGCCACTGGACGAGGATCGTCTCAGTGCGAGTACTGTCGGAAATATCGTTGGTCTTCAGGCTCGAGAGATAGTTCAAGTTGCGAAAAAATACGCCTCGATGTCAACGTCGGAGAGAGAAGTACGAAAATCGATAAAATTTACAAGAGTCAATAAAATAATTTAAAAATTATCACCGTCTATTGTGATCTTTCAGGGAAGTGAGAACGAGATCGGCTTTCAGAGAGCATCAGCCACCCTGGAGAAACAACGATCCGCTCTGCAGACGAGATGGAGCAAAATCGTGGAAAAGCGAGACCGTTTGTCGGAGGAGCTGAGAGAAGCGAAGAACAGGTCTGAGGCGATTCGAGAAGAGAGGAAATCCCTGGAAGAAGCTTTTCTCGCGATGGAGCAGATGAATACACCGGAAAACGCAGAGTACGATCAAAATAATATCTCCTGGATGTTTTTTCACTGAAATCATTCGTTTTGTCACGAATTTTCAGAACGATTGAAACGTTGGAAGAGCTCCTGGTAATTCACAGCGGCTTGAAGGAACAAGAGCACAAATTTCGAGAGCAGTGCAAGACGGAATTGGCGTTGCTTCAAAGCATGGTGCAAGAGATCGAAGTTGGCGAGCCGCACGAGGAGCAGAATCGCGCTGCAGAATACGCCGAGGTCAAGGAAGCCATCAACAGAACGAGGCTTTTGCTTGCAAAGAAAAACAGAGCCATTGCCTCGCTCACGAGACAATTGGACGATGTCCCTGGAAGATCCGAACTTACGCAGTACCAGCGACGATTCATGGAACTTTATAATCAAGTCTCGGCGAAACACAAAGAAACGAAACAATATTACACGCTCTACAACACTCTGGACGATACTAAATTATACCTGAGCAAAGAACTATCTTTACTAGATTCCATTCAAGACAATTACAACGAGTAAGTATTATTTGATATTCCGTGTGTGCGCGATGATTTTCTAAAAAACGTCTTTTTCTGCAGAGCGATGGCATCTGCGAGCGTGAAGGGACAATTTTTAACTCAATTCGAAGCGATAATCGCAGGAGTCAAAAGGAACAAAGACAAGGTTCGTAATATCGTTGCATTGACTATTAAATTGAAATTTTTTAAATGTGGAAGTTTATATAAAAATATACATGCGGTAGGTGGAACGTCGATGTGCTGAGGAAAAAGAACGTAAATACGCTCTAAACCGGCAGCTAGTCAGCTTGATGGAGCAGCAGAGAAAATACGTGGCAGCGGTTCGCCAACTCACAATCGAGTGTCGAAAAAATGAGGCTCTGCTCGCTCAGTTAAGAGCGACCTAAGAGATCTGCTATTATTGATATCGAAATTTTATATAATATGATTTACTCAGCAACGAATACAATCTTTCTTGAAAAAAAAATATAATTTACTTTTATTGATCACGCATCGGCAGCCAACGCTCCGAATTTATTGACGGTTATCGGCACTTTCGAGTCTTCTTCGTTGTCTTCGTCTTCTTCGTCGACGTCCGAATCTCTGATCGTCGAAGTCGTTTCCCTGTCGTCTTCATCCTCCGAGGACGAATATTCTCTCTCTCTGTCTGGCTGACTGTCCGCTGCGTTGCTCGCCTGGACCCACCTGATCTTCTCGACGTCGGGATGTCGTTCCCATTCGGCTGCAAGCAGATGTTTCATTTGTACAAACGAAAGAATATAAAAATTTTTCTTCATCCCACCTTTTTTGCTCGTCCATTCATGCGGATAAACGAAGAGACATATTTTTCCTTCCAAAGCCATTCGAAGGAGCGAATTCGCTGCTCGGTAAGTGTCGAGTCTCGCCGTTCTCGCGGTTCGATAATTTTTCTTGGCCGCCCAGCCGTCGCAAATGTCCATCGCGGACCATGCGTCGTCATTTTCCTGGTGCTGAATTCTCAATAGATTTGGCAAATCCAGTCTCTCCGCTAGATACTTTATGGTCGTGTAGGGCTCTCTGACTTGAGCGATCGGGAACGAGCCCATAAGTATTTGCAGCTGTTTTGGTACCGTCGACGGAAATACCAGACCAGGACAGTCACAGAGGCACACATTTTTCGTAAGATAGATCGTCTGGAAGTGCTTCGTGTGACCAGGCGTCCGAGAAACGCTCACGACTTTTTTGCCTAATTAGAAAAAGAATAAAAATTAATAAAACTTTAAATTCTGTTTGATATTTACTACTTGTAGTGACGAATAGTATTATTTCTACACATTCTTCGTTTCTCAATATAAAAATTTGATTTACCCATCAGAGCATTCATCAGCGAAGATTTTCCGACGTTCGGCGTTCCAATGCAGCCAATCGTCAAAACGCCATTTTTGTATTTTTCATGCTGGAAGAAGCTCGTGTCTTCCTTCTCAACGACGATGTTATCCTTTCTGTCCAAGTCATCGAGATCGTACTCGAGGTGCATCTCTTCCTGAATCTTTTCCTGCCACGTCGTGAGATCGACGAGATCGCCGACAATCTCGCGACAAGTTTCCAACAACTTTTGCGCGCCCTCGGCCGCCATTCTGAGCTTTCCTCTTCTCCTCCTCACTTTCAATTGTTCGTCCGCCGACACGTTTCCGCGCAAGTTGTACGCAGGGTACGACGTGAAGAAGAGAATTTTTAACTTGGGATAGCAAGCCTGAAAATATTCTCTCCAGGCAACAACAAGAGCCGGCGGGGCCAGGTCTATCTTGTTCAGCACCAATATCATGTCTTTTCCAAGCTGCTTGGTAACATGCTCGTACAGATAAGGAGGAAACATCAGTACTGGATACCTTATGTCAACAATGATCAGCAATATATCAGACATTTCTAAGACTCTCCAGAGTTGTCTCCAGGTTTCCAAATTAAGTTCAAAGTAACTGACGTCGCTGAGCTCTTCCATTTTCTTCATATAATCCTGAAAGGAGAGGAATTGTCAATTTTATTTGGAACAACTCTCTCTTTTTTGATTCTGGTTATTAAATATACACAGTAACTAACGCTAAAGTATTTTTGTTCTCTCATATCGAGTTGTTCCTTGCTCATGTTGTAATCCCAGGGCGGTCTCTTTGGAAAATCAATGCCCGAAGGGAAATAATCGTCAGAGACTTCTTGCTGCTCCAGGGGAACAGGGACGATCGTCTTTCTGGCTTCTTCTTTGCGTTTTTGCAATTCCCCGCGAGACTCTTGAAAAAATTGCAAAGCGTATCTGCTTCTCCCGGAATCGCGGGGTTGCTTGTTGATTTTTTGAATATTTTTCGATCCATCGGAACACTCCGCGTCGTCGTCATCGTCTTCTCTACCAGCTGATAAAAGCAAACAAGAGAAATGATATTTTTGATAACAGGGTCGTGAAAAGCCGGTTACCGAACGTACCCAGTAGTGCTCGATTTTGACGCTGTTTTTTCGCCTGCATTTGCTGTTTTTTCGCCTTTCCGCTGAAAGGGGCCTTTCTCCTGCCCTGCGGCATTTTTCAAAATTATTTTCTAATTTTCTTTACAACGATAAATCACATATGAAGATTTATAATTCAACGCAACGAAATCGTTTTACGTGACCCCGTGCACGTTCAACGCAACGGTCCAACTGTCATGAAATCACAGAAATTATCAATAGTTCCATCTACCGAAATACTTGAAAAATTTTCTGTAAGATGACGCTACCGAGTGTTTCCACAAGTGGCGCGGTTTTCTGACATTCGTTTTAGGTTCTAGGTTATGTTCTGAATTGTATACGTGAACGATGGAATAACAGTATTTTTTTATTTTCATGAAGAATTCATGTTGATTCGATCGTTTTTATATTTTTCGCGTTGAAGAGAAAAAGACTTTGATCTTCGGTTCAAAATGAACATATCTGGTACGATCCTTCATAACAAAGTA